>RJWH01003317.1:120270-163068 GCA_004363575.1 Solenodon paradoxus | reverse complement strand
CTCTCTCTCTCTCTCTGTCTCTCTCTCTGTCTCTCTCATCCTCCCCCCTCTCTCCCTCCCTCCCTTTCTTCCTGCCTTCCTTTCTGTTTTTTAAAGGAAAGGTGCAGGCAGGAAAGAAGATGAGTAGGCAGGCAGGGAGGCAGCAGAAAGAGAGAGGAAGAAGAAACATTTATTTTATTTAGTTCTTACTTGTTTTCCCCATTTTCCCCACCCGGGTATAGAACCCGAATCCTTGGGATATACGTGGACTCCATCTGGCAGACTAGCTGCTGGGCCAGCTGGACGCACCAAGAGGGCTAGTCTGGGTGGTTCCATTCTAAACACCCCCAAAGAGTGGCCAGAATATTCTTGGGCACGGTTACGTTTAGTGGATACATGAAAAAATGGGCGCGACATCTCTTGTCTAGAAGGCAAGTGTCGCAGGTCACACTCACCAGGAGACGGCGAACAGTAAGCGGGAGCGGGCAAGGCCACACGTGGCAGGGTCGGTGTTGCTTCTGTGGGAAGTCCCTCCTGTGGGTCTCAGCGCTGTTCTGGAGTTTGTGGTCCCTCGGGTGCTCTAACATTTTAAAATCTCCCTTCCTTCTTTGACTCACATTCTGTTAACTGCGTTCTGAGGGAATATCTGCTCCAAGGTGGTGCGCGGCTTCCAAGGTTCACTTTGAAAAGGGCCTAGGAACCTGATGGGGGTGGCACCACGTGAGACTCCACGTCTGGGAAGCCTGCTCTTTTCACAGTCAGCTCTGCTGTTGGTTCTGCCTGCTGGCTTCTGCTGCTGTGTGCATGCCTTAATTTAGACTAGTGGTATGGAGACAGTGTATATGTGTGTATAGAAATGTATGTGTGTGTATATATATAATTTTTTTTTTCTAATTTATTTATTTTTTCCCTCCTCTGAGGAGAGCGATGCTTTCCGTTGCACAGATTACTGCCAGCAGCAAGTATGCACAGAGAGAAACAGCCTTCACTTCGTAGCCAGAGATTGGGCCCTGGAATCCCAACATTTTTCCCATGACTCAATTTACTCTAGTCTCTTGCTTGTATAATCTTCTTAGGAGCCAGGTTCTTCAAGGAGTAATCATTACTCTCACTCCAGAGTAAGAGAGGTGAACTGTTGTCTGGTGTTTCCAAATGTCTGCAGAGGCGAGACCCGGTCGGAATCCTTAATCCATAAGGCAAATGCACTAGCAGATGGTACAGCTGATGCGAGAGCTGCCCTGGACGCCAGGTATCCTGCTAAGCACTCTGAGAACACTTAATACTGATAACGAAAGTATACAGCTGGTGATAGCACTGACTTCACTGTAATGGATAAGAGCTGGAAGTAGAGAGGGGCTAGGTTACTTCAGTTCACCTAAGGTTTCAGGACGTTTTTACCTGAAGCCGAGCACGAAGTAGTTACCTACTTAGATGAAGACGGTTGTCCACTCAAGTCCACCTTCCCTTTGATCCCGTGGGAGCAATTGAGGCATCAAATGGCCCTTAAACATGATCCCACCATGAGTCAAGTTAAAGTCCCTTGAATCAGGCTGGCAACCAGTCTTTCACTTTCAGAAGTCAGCGTTTTTGCCAAGGGCAATTCTCTGTAGCTTGGGGTAATTGTGACTTTAGCCTGCAGTCAGTAGTTACTAGATAAGATAGGAAAGCCAGGTGAGGGGGATCTTGATGGGGTGGTCACAGCATCCACTGCTAGTTAGTAAGTGGAGGAACTTGGCTTGAATTCCTGTGTGATTCTAAAGCCCAGACTCTTAGTACTGTGATGTACTGTAAACACAAAATGTCTTCACAGGGTTAAGAAGCGCCATGTTTTTATCAATCTCCAGATTCCAAGGAGTATGTCATCTCTTATCGTTACTCCCAGCAACAGGGTGTCAATAAAAATTTCATACATTTTCTTTCACAGTTCAAAAGAGCTTGATCTCAGAGCTCATCTAGGAGCTGAAGGATATCGTGCCTGCTCTTGGCCCCAACTCTTCTTGCCTCCCCCCTAGTTTACTCACAGCTTGTGCCTCCCACTTGCCTTTGGCCCCCAAGTTCATGCGAGAGAACAGTCTGGGCAATGGCTGCATTTGGACATGTGTCTCCCCACTCTTTGCCACCAGCAATAAACAAGAAAGAGTAAGAAGAGAGGAAAACTTGTTAACACCATGCTGTATCTAAACAAGCAATCCCAGATGGCATCCTTTCTGCCTTCTGCCTCTGATAAGAAAAGATTGAGCAGAGAAAATAAGCAGCAGCTGACAAGCCATACTCAGCATTAAGCCCTACAGGAAGAATAGACACGGGCTCTGTCTTCTGTCCTCAGTCATGACTTGGCACCCAACCTGGAGGCCCGGCCACCCTCACACGTCTGCAGTGCAGCACCAAGGAATCATGGAAGATTACCTGCTAAAAGAGTTTTCTTTCTAATTGAATATTTAGTGTGCTGATGAAGATCAAACATGAAGCAGTAAGGTGATTTACGTAAGAGTATTTTGTTGTTAAAAAAAAAGAGAGAGAGAGAGAGAGAAGAAATTAAATTCATGAGTTCTTGACTCCTGGTCACCGTTTTCCCCAGAATCCAATGTTGACACGTGTCATTAACATTTAACATTAAATTTTATATAAATGTAATTTACATTTACTGTAAAGGCTTTGAACATGCTTTTTCTCAGGTATGTGTCTGTGACTAATGTAGTCCTGATTCCATTACTTCATAGCTGTCTGTCCTTGAGAAACATTCCCTGAGTTTCATTTTCCCCATTAGCAAACTGAGGGTAAAAAATGTACCGTGGAGGTATGGGAAGCATTAAATAAGATTGTCTGTGTTAGAACTTAGCACGGTACCTAATCACAGTAAACTCTTAGGGAAGTTAATTACTTGTTATCATTTGTTTATTGACTTGGGTAAAGAAATTGAATACTTTCTTTTGTGCCAGGTTTGAAGATAACTTTGGATAGCTAATTACTCTAGAGGTACAGGCATCACTACAACATGCTCTTCTTCCAGTCCATTTGTTAGAAAAATGCCATCTTGGAATTAAGTATGGTATGTGACTCAACTATTTCAACGTGATGTATGTTTTTGATGTAAAGTGCAATGGGACACAAGTTTTAACAGACCACTTGCAAAACCTAAGTCAGCAAGAGTGTTTATTAGTAAGAGCATGATGTTGGAATGAATCAATAGAAATGTTATAGAATGATATGGGAGGAGTACCCCAATGATGACATAATTACATATCTATATCTATATATATATTACATCTATACATAGATTTAGTATATGTTAAAAAAGACATTTACTATAGTATAAAAAACCAAACACTGAAGCCACTTTCTATTTTCACATTGTGATAACTGTGAAGTACTCAGAGTAGGTGCTGAAATGATAAAAGAATTTTTATGAAAGCTCTGGTACCAAAGGTCAAAATCAAGTGTTTGACTTTTATACAGATAAGAAACCTAGTTGGGTTTGACTCCCTCCCCTCCCTAAAGGTTCCAAAGATGGCTGAATACTCCATCTCAGAAAAGAGGCATTGAAGTTAGACAAAGGAAAATTTTCTGATAGTCAAATTCCAGATAGCGAAGGTTAGGAAGTCATAAATGACACAAATGCCTCCTTTGAAAATGTGAAAATGTAGCAACTCTTTAGAAAGAGCTTATGATAATGGAATGGAAATGAGTCAGAAAATATGCAAATTAAATTCACTTGAAATATATATGTCTTTAAAAATTAAGTGATAAATTACTTTGTCAAATGCTTTTTGTGTGCGATTTACCGCCCGCACACCCCCATATTTAAATTCCAGTTTAAGATGCTTTCCTTAGACTCAAATGCATTTTTAGAAGTTACTAGGAAGATTAGAGTAGAAGTAATCTTCAATATATAAGTGGCCGAGTTTTCAGTTTTGTATAAAAAGAAAAAGAAAAGTGAAGATTGTATAGGGCAAGTAAAGGTAAAGCAATGTACCATGACAAGAATGTCAGAAAATGGACAGAGAGGAATGAAGTACTTGTATACTATCATGACCCTTAGATGAGATATTCCTTAAGAACAGAGAGCTCTCCCTACTCAAGGCACTTTCTTATAATTAACATAGAGCTTAGCACACTCCTTTCATGCAATGCTTGTTGAATAAATAAGTGCATATATTTCGAGATCCTAATGCATACTTTCATTACAAATTATCCTTAGAGATAAACTATCACCAACCCTGGTAAAGGAGATGAGAGTAGATTTAGGTTGAGATGATGTTCACTTAAAACCTGTACAGTAAAACCTATAATATCTGATCATTTAGGAGGCACCAAAACCAAATCTAGGACCTCAGTATATTAGAGAACATAGGACACTAAAACAGGTGGCTATAACTAAGGTAAGACTGATTATAGGGAGAGAGAAGTGGAAGAATTCAAAGTTAGAAGTTAAGGGAAAACACAACATCCCAAGGTTGCAAAAGAACAGAGAACAGAAAGGCAGCTACCTAGTCAGGGACAAGTGAAGCACCAGTATCAAACTGTATACATTGAATACGTGCCCGTTTTTGTCTATCAATTATACTTCAATAACACATTTTTAAAAAGTAAAGAGAACCATGGAGTGAATGAAAGCAAGATGGCACCCATCAAGAATACAGGCGCAGACTCATGGTTCCTGAAACATAGTAACCTTGAACCCAAATGAGATCTGACTCAGACAGGAAACCTTTTATGATCTTCCTGCTGCAGCAGGCAAGAATGATGATGAAAGCGGGCAACAATTCAGGATCCAGGGCCTCACAGTTAGCTGAAATACAGCAACTCACCTTCACAGAGCTGCTCCTGATCTAGAATATTGCAAGCTCTTTGTAGAACCACAATCAACAGATCCTAACACATTCCTTAAAAAAGGAGACACAGTTTGCAAAAACTCTTTCAATTCTCATATGGAGCTACCCAGTCCTTCATCTGAAATGAAATTAACTGATGCAGGTTTTCTCAATCTCTCCTCCTTCTTTCCATTATTTGTTTTTCCACAAGGAGTTTTGGAATAAATGAAATGCATTTTCTTTTACATAACTTCTGTTTACTTAAGCAGTGATCACAAATCTTTGAATTTTTCACTGTACTTTGAGAGGTCTTAGCATAATATAAGTTCACAATGTCAGGCACAGTAACCATTGACAAACGTATTTTTTCTCCCTTCTCAAACCAGTTGACTAAAAGAATTTCTTTGAAAAAGGAATGGGGTGATGCTTGGCAGATATTTCAAAAAGGGTCAGACATGAAGAAACTGTCCAGACAGCCAAACTAATTGCTTGTCCCATCCAAGGACTCTTTTCCTTTTTCAAAATGTTTTAGTTGCAGTTCAGAGAGGATTCATGTACAGTATCCCCTAGAATTCCTCCAGGAAAAGGACAATTCATTGTACCTAGTTCAGTCTGCTTTTAGAAAGTACTTAACATATGAGGAAACTTGACTCTTTGGAATTTATCATCATTGATAATTATTCTGTCTTCTGTAAGAGCAACATTTTTATATATCTAAGTCTTCAAACTATTTGAAAACATTTACTAAATTAGGAAAACTCAAATCCTCAACCCTGAATAATTTCTTCTCTGTGCTCTAACATCTAAGTTTGCATATATCATAATCTTCAAATGTGCCTATGTACTGATTAGTGTCTGTGAGTATATTCAGCTTGTCAGCATCCTTCTGAAATCGTGCCACCCAGAGATGAGCTCAACTTTCCATGCTGATTTAATCCATGCTGGGAATTGTATACACTTTTCTTCCGGACAACGTCATTGTTGCAACTTGTGATTGCATTGTTTCTCCTAGCTGTGCATTACACTATTGACTCACTTCATTGCCAATCAAGTCAAATCTTGAGGTATTTTTGAAATATTTTCTGTGGGTAATTATATTTTCTCTAACTCATTAGCTTGAGCAGATGAACAAATTGAACGAATGTAATGAAAAATACAAAGAACTTGAAAATACTTGTTGATAGCAGCTTAGCTACTAGGTGACAGTCAAACAGTAAGAAAATATAGAAGCATTATTTCGATAGTTAAAACTGATTTTTTAAGCATGTGTGAGCTAATACTGAGTTTTAAGTTCATTAAAGAAATTATCCGTCTCACATTTATTTGTTGCATCTATAGTGACTCTGTCTTTTGATTTATACCTGACCTCTTTTAGATAATTATGTTAGACAAATCACCATCTTCAATTTGTAATATAGTGTTATTCAGGCCACAAAATGTCTTTACAAGCTAAATTTCTCATTTGCTGAATGATTTTTTAAGAGTTTTTAAACACCACTGAGAATCTACAAGTCATTAGATATTGGCTGTTAGCCTTGAGTACCATATAAAGTTTGAATCAAATTTGAATAAGCAAGTGTTTTAGAAATAATTTAAGCTGATCTGTTAGGTTTTTGCTTAAAAACAGATTGCTTGTTTTGCTTCAAAAAATCATTTTCTCATCTTGAACTTTGAAGCATATTTCTTGATAACTGATTATCAGGAAATAAGCACCTGATATCATTACTTTATGTCATATTGCTTTTCCTATTTTGGCTCAAAAGAAGGTTTAGAAGTCAAAAGGTGTTCTGCTTTATTCTTTGCACACAAAATGAAATATATTCTAAAACAAACTTGACTAAAAATACCAATCCAAGACATAGCTAGGTTGTGCTGATTTCAGACAAACATACAGAACCCTAAACCTGTAGAGAAGGGTAGGAGGGGTTCTCTCATGCAGTTGACAGGGTTTCATATTTAGAACCAAAGGATAGAAAGTTGAAGTGGTGCATACAAAGGCGAGCACATGAGATGAGTTCTTACAACTGACACTGAAAACTCTCTGTGGATTCCACTGAATACTTCTACAGGAAGGGTCATATGCAAAACTAATTCCTTTGGTTAACCTGCATATTAGAGACTTAGAAACCCCAGATGCCTCCCTTCCCCCTGGCAACAGAACAATGGACTCACCTTTATGCCCAAAGAAGAGTCATTCTGTACAGTTCAATTTGAAGTTATCACTCCCTTTGAGCTCTGGCTCTCTGTCAGTCAAGTTAGATGACCAAAGAGTTGGGACCTCATTCAGGTGAGCACTCCTACAATGACTGTGAGGAGCACTTTCGAATGATATCACTGTGAAAGCTCGTGCTAATAAATGCATTTGCATCCTTATATCTGTATAAACCTGTACACTCATATCTACACATGCATATAATTATACATCTCTAGGTTTAATTTGACAAAATAGGTCTATTGTGTGCAAATAAGCCATAGGAAATCTGCCTGACAGTTACAAGTATCAGGGAAGGCCTAGTGCTACATAATGAATCACTGTTGTTGAACAAAATAGCACAAAACAGCTATTATTTCCTAGATGAAGGTGAGGCTATTCTGGCTCGTTGGGCGATTGTAAATAAATCTTTTGCAATGTCCTGGAACCCGGTCAGTCAACAAGAGAAAGAACAGTTGTGGAGCCTCTAAGCTGCTTGACCACAGCCTAAGCCGAAGAGGGAAAATATTCTTGAAATTCTTCTTCCTCACACCTTCCGCATTTGCAGGTCTTGGAACCAAAGTGTAACATCACCCCGACTCGCTTCTTTCCCTTATAAATGGAACATAAGTGTTGTCCTCTCTAGGGGGAAAAGTTCTCGAAAGTGGTAAACTTTTCCTTTCATTTGATTGCAAATACCTGCTTCATCTGGTGCCAGCCAGCCGGCAGGAGCAGTGAGATCTGGCTTCTAACAGGAAAAGCGAGCAGGCCAAGTGGTCCCAGCCTCAGGGACAGAAGAGTGCTGCGCTAAATGTACAAATGGCCTTTTTTGATGAATGGACAAGGTCTGTAGAGAATGCAGCTGAGCCAAGTCACAGGCGCTCATTTGTCTAGGTGGAGTCCTTTATAGTAAAAGACAAGATGGATTCTGGCTGTGTTTGGCTCGTGGAAAGGTTTAAATGTATATGTGATTCCTCTTTGTGGGTCAAAGTATATGAAGAAGATGGAGGGAACTTTGTAGGAACACATGCCCATGCTGAGATCTGTCATTAAGGGAAGGAGAGGTATTGGGGAGAGGAGGGAACAGAAACAAACTAGGGCAATATTGGGTGGGAAAATAACACTAAAAAGTAAAAAAAAAAAAAAAAAAAAAAGGGAAAAATAACCCTTTAAATGGTTTAAATCTTCATGCCCAGGTCAAGTCAAGGCTTCCTATTTCAACACCACTGATCACCACATAACTGAGGAGCACAGGGGAACACACACATGTGCCAGTGTCCCTCTGGCGTGTACATCATATTCAAGACCAGTGTTGTACAATATCGTCCCCAGCCACACATAGCTATTTAAATTAATTAATAATTTGTAAAGAACAAATAAATTGAAATTTCAGTCCCTCAGTCACAATAACCACACTCAAGTGCTTGCTGGTTATCTGTGTCCAAGGTGTCACATGACAGAAAATTCTATTGGGCAGTACTGCTCTAGAATATTCACAAGCTGAAGAACTGCTGAGAAACTTCTCTTCTCTAGACGGGAATATAAAAAGCAACACCAATGTGAAATCACCCGAAACGGTGCCTTTAGTTAATATTGTGTAAAAAACTTGATTCTCCAAGAGAAAAAAAAAAAAAAAAAAAAAAAACACTTTAAATATTATTCCCCTTCTAGAAAATACATTTTTTTTTAAAGTTCTGAGATAACAAGAATCTGGCTTGTCATTGATTAACCCCAGTACTTCCAAATTCCTTGAGCACACAATCTCAATTTATAAGACATCTATTAACTTTCTAAGAACACAGATTCCATGAAGTCCTTCTTGAAGAATTTTGCTCTGGGAGGAGCTGAAGTCAAGCATCTGCATTCATTGGGCCCTCTAGGATCATATTAGACAGTAAGCAGTCTGCTTAGTCAGGATTTATGTTCATGGTTTCAGGAATATCAAGTTGGCAGGTATACATCGATGGAGCATGGCCGTGAATGTCAAATGAGCTATTTTTTCAGTGTCATTCCCAAAGATACTGACCAAATACACATGGCTCTTCCTAAAAGGGGAGGTTAATTATCTGCCTGAAATCGAGTCTATCAAATAATCTATCCTGATTTTATCTCCTATAATCTTGTGACGTGGAGTTCTCTTATTTTATGAAATTTGCTGAGCCAAGCTTGTCAAGTGGGATTCCTAACTGGGCTTCTCTGTATACTTGAAGCCAGCCAACATCCTTAATCCACTCAGCTGACAGAGACTTAGCATTTCTTAAGTGAAATAGAAAGATAGTATCTAAACAAGTCCTAAATTCTCAGATCACTGGCCCAGCACTAGTTGGGGCTGCGCAGGACCAGGGGCCTGAAGCTCTGACGTACAAATTCTTTACTTCATCAATGAAGTAGAGCTAACGTCCTCACTAACTCTTCCAAATTCCTTTTTTTTCCTTCCATCCTTGCTTTTCTTTTTTTAAAACTCTCTTCTCTTCCTTTCTTTTCTTCACTTTTCCTTTCTTTCCTGCTTCCATTGAGTTTTTCAGGGTTAATGGTGTCTCTGAATTCCCAGTGTGCTTATTATCCATGCAGCCTCCTTTAAAAATTAATCAATGAAAAGAAACAGCAGCCTAATATTTCTCTTTGAATAAAACACTTTCATCATTTCTCCTCGGAGTTTCATACCTTGGAATGTGTGCTGTGCAATCTGATTAGAGAATTCTGAAGACAATACAGATTCTGGATTTTCCTCTCTAGTGTCTTTTCACCCGAGAGATTATTCTTGATTAAGGATCATCAGCTATATTGATGTTAATGCTGGGGGGTGGGAGCGAGAGAGACAGAGAGAGAGAGAGAGAGAAAGAGAAGCAGGAGGAGGAGGAGAGGGGAGGGGAGGGAAGAGAGATTGGGGTGAGGTGGGAGAAGCAAGAGGGGAGAAGGGAAAGAGGGGAGATGGGTTAGGGGAGAAGAAAAGCATTCTTTGCTGCTCATACTAGTATACTAATATGAAGATTCCTTTTTAGAAAAGTGTTCTTCAAGCCCATACAAAAGGCTTATTCAATGTAACAACAGCATTCAGATTAATAACATATTTAAACACATTTACTTTAAAATTAACATGGGTTATATCATCAAAAGTAAATGGAAGACAGTAAGAGAGAGCTCACTTAGGTTTCTGTTTTTCAGTTAAATGTCTAATATTTATGTTTGCAATGCAAATTGTAAAATTAAAAGAGTGATAATTTAATTTTGTATAAGGAATTTTTATTACAGAACAGATCAATTGTACAGTACCTATTGCCATGAATCAGTCACAGCCCAAAGAGAAGATGTTTGAAAACATTCAGACTTTCAGTGGAAATCAGTTAAAGTTTAAGGTAATTTTCCATGTGCTTAAAAATATTAAAACCATAATAAAAAGGGAAAATTTTAAATATTAGATAACTCTACATATAGAGTGATAGGAAAGTTCCTATATCATCACATTAGTGCCTTATTCTGTGGCACTAATTCATTAGAGAGTGTTTTCCATGATTTTCCAACTTCTGTACTTTGACAATATAACTAATTCACAATCTTATTCATCTGCTGGAGACCTGACCTGGATAGCTCTGCAATAAAAGCAAGCACAACAAAACTGTTTTGCTGAGAAAAATCCCATGAGCCAGCAAATATAAAGGAAAGCAAAAGAGTCAATATGGCATTGGTGCTAATCCAAAACTTTGTGAGTACATGTCATTTCAATGGCTATGTTTTCTAGTTTTGAGGCCATCATGAATGACCATTAGTTGAAACACCTTTTATTCACTTAGTAACTGAGGAGCAGAATGAGTTTGTTGAATTTTCTGACTAATTTCAAAATAACCCTGAATTACAAGGCCTTTTTGCATCTGCATTTATACCTGTCCTTGATGTTTTGGTGACTCCAGGTGATTTTCACCATGGAAAGTCCTGGGGGAGGGTTTTTGTGACTGCAACTTGTCTGTAACCTTCATGTATGTAGATTCTAGCCGATATTCTCCAGCCCTTCCCCTTGGTCTCCATAGGTCCTCACTCTCTCCCACTTCAAGTAACTGCATATGTTCTAAAACCAGATGGAAAGCAGGACATGAGAATCAGACGTTACTTTGCCTTTGCATTCTAAAGTAGAAAGTATAGTTGCTTGAAAAGAGGTTTTAATAGTAAAACAATGTATATTTCTATTTCTACAACTACCTTTAGAATCATACATATTCAGTTCAGTAATTCCTCCTGTAAAAGCTCTGTTTAGATGATAAAGCTGCTCTTCATTCTTTCACAGTCAGGAAAACGGCTCCATCATTCACTGACTCTTCAATACTAATGTTAGAAAAACACCAAAACATTGACCTGACTATTATATGTAATAGCAATCATTATACAGATATCTGCAATTTTAAACGAATATTAATAAAATAGAAAATCGCCTATCTTTAAAGACTTACTAAATTCCTTTGGCCAATTTCCTAACTTTGAGAGAGTTTTGCTGACAGAATTCTTCAGAACAATATTTTGTTTTTATCAGTTCCATTAGGAATGAAGATTTAGGACATATAATTACTGAAAAGTCCCTGATTTATAGTTGACCAGCTAGGAGTTTTTGTTGTTTTACACACTACAGTTGCTTTCTTCACATATTTTTACATTTGTTTCTCTTTCTCCAGATAGTTCATAAATTTAAAAAGCTCTGTACCTTCTTCTTTGTATCCAGGTTTTAGACTAGTGGCCGGTGCATAGTAGACACTCTTAAGTTAATCAATATTGGTTTACATTTAATCTTTCCCAGTAGGAGTGTGTGTATGCATGCATGTGCATGTGTGATAGCAATAGTCAGATGGATGACAGCAATTTAATTTGTGTACACCCATGCATACACATGTATTTATTATTTATATTCATTTTTTGCTATATATATGAAAATATGGCAAAGGTAAGGTGATACTTCAACAACACGTGTGTATGAAAATTGAATTTCAATTTCCAGTGATTAGGAGAAGTATGAAGTATTTTCCTTCTCTAAAACACATATTTTGCTTCCATCTACATCCCTGACTCATAGCGTTGATCTTGTTCCTTATCTGCTTAGAAATCCTCGTGGACAACTCATTACCTACATATTAAAATCCCAATGCTTTAGAATTCTTCTAGGCTTGCATTTCCAACTCATTCCCCATTATTTTCTCATTGACTAATCAGTCTCCTGACCTTGTTTATTTAGAATCCAACACTGCTCCTGTGCTCCTATGGTACCACCTCTTGGGATATTATTTTTTCCATTTTTGCATGTGTCTAAATGTGATTGCTCTTGCATGACTCACATCAAGTGCCATCACCACCTTCTGGAAGAGCTCTTGGTAATCCAATTTAAATTTAAATACTCTGCACATATATTGCATTTGCATATCCTCTGAACTCTATAACCTGAGTGTTTCTGGCTAATTCATCTCACTAAACCAATATTTATTGAAATCCACAATGACCAGGCCCAGTTAAGGTGTCAGGAGTACTCTTGTCTAATCAACTCCATCAGAATTTTCTTCAGGAAAGAAAATCACATGTTGGGTGGATTTTAAAGTACTGTTTTTATATGACCAAAAGAAATCACGTGATACTCCATTCAAGGTTGCCATTGATCCAAGTACCATGTAACATGCAGTCTCCACTTACTATCTGCAAACCATCCTAAAGACACATACAAAATGCTTAGTAAATTATGAATAATATGCAGACTCTGTGTGGTTATCATTTAAGTTGGCTACTGGTGAAGTTTTTAGTCAGAATTTACTGGGTTGGAATCATTTTCTCACCTTATCCACTACTCTCCATTTTTGTCGCCAATTTCAAATATCTCCTTGTGCTTCTGATAGAGATTTCCACTCTCCCAGGCAACTCTTGTGTTTCAGTGACGATACTAGAATTTTCAAAGCCCACTCTGACATTTTCAATTTCTTTCTTAATTTTTAAACTTGGAGTGTTTTCATTGTGCTTAACTATTCCTTTTCTTTAAGCAATTGCAGTGGAAGTCAGTGATAAGTAAAGACTAGGTTGAACATCCTTATACTTCAGAATTTTGACAGTTTTGAAGCTCCCAGTTCTATTCTTGGTGATCGTCCCTAAGTGAGATTAATCTTCTGAATTAGCCCAGCTCTTACACACACAAATTTCTAATGTTGGTTGGAGGCCTCTATCTCTATGGAAGGGGAAGAGCATTAGCTACTTAATGAGATCGCATGTCCCAGGATCCAGGTTTTCCATGCACTGCACTGGTTCTTAACCTAGGCTTCGAGTACAAGGATTGTCAGAGAAGTGACAGGGCTTTGAAATAATTGCAAACAAGACTCACTAGGGAATCTTGAGATAACTGGACTAAAAGACATTGGCGTGAGGAAAGAGTTGCTCATTGAACTCCACACACTGGTTGCAATGCCAGAAGGCAGTAGAGTGGCTCAGGGGAAAAACTGAGGAGAAATAGTTGACCTTTGGTAGCTTTAAACGCCTGACCTAAGGAGAAGCAGATAAGGATGAGATGAAAGAACATACCTAGCCTATCCGAGCATTTAACCTCAAACCTGCAGGAAGCTTCTCTCTCTCAAGGTACACTTTTGATGACAATTTTGTAATATGTTACAACCTGCTGTTTGGTGCCCTCACACAAAACTGAGGCCTAGTGTACCAGTGCGCGTCAGGCAGCTCGGGCGTTTAAGGTGTGGACCATGTATAGTCTGTGGACCTGGGTTCAAGAACTGGGAGCCAGCAACAACATCCTTGCATCTTTATTATGTCTTCCAGGATGACGTTTAGTAAGTGATCCTTGTCTTGTTCTTTCAGCTCCGGCGGGGGGTGGGGTAACTATTATTCAATGACATCATCTATACCTTTTCATACAACAGCAACTTCAGTTCATGATCCGCCAATAATATGAGTCTCCTATGTGATGCCTGTAGAACACACTCACACTCCACCACCACCATCACCACTTCTGCCACCAGCCCCACCACTGCACGACCTTGTGTGACAGTCGGAGAGAAATTATTGATGACGCCAATGAAATTAGAAGGGAAAAATAATACATTGATGGCAAAAAAATTGACATTTATATTTTATCTCTTGTTGCATTTTGTTTCTCGTTCCAAGTGTCCCCAAGCACACCCTCTTCCTGTGTTCAGTCTCGTTAGCATTTTAACTACCATATATTCACTAGCCTCATTTTAAGGATGACTTCATGCCTGATTCATCAAGCTGCATAAACAACTGGAAGGACCTCTCTGCAGTTTTCATGTTTCCTCATTGCTAACTCCACACAGAATAGAAGCATAATGAAGAGTTGTGTCCTTACTATTATAGCCATAATCTAATTCCTCAAAATTCCCCTTATTTCCAAATATTTTATTCTTAACTGTTTTCCTTTAAGCTGGCACACATTTTTCTGTGTGCCAGCAGTACGAAAGATGCCTTGCTGACACAGTGTTTCTTGAAACATTTCTTTTATACACCCTTTTTGTGGTCACCTCATGGCAACTCATCGCATTGAATGGTTATTTACAAATCTTGAAACTGCTTTCAACTTGGTCCAACCAGTAAAACTGTATTAACATGAAAGTTGCTTTAGTATCGATGGATTAGTTATAGCCCATATGCTAATTAATAGCATTTTATCAAATATGTTTTGGAGGTGTCCTGATAGAAAGGGAGGAAGGAAAGAAGAAAGGAGGGAAGGGGATGGGGAGGGAAGAGAGGGATGGAAAAGGGAGAGGAGAGGGAAAAGGGAGAGGACAGGAAAGGGGAGGAAAGGAAGGATGGGGAGGAGAGGGCAGGACAGTGGAGTGGAGGAAAGTAAGAAAAGAAGCAAAGGATGGAAAAAGGGAAAGAAAGCATAAAAAACACTTTGTGATCCTAATAATCCCATTGCATTTTACAACAAAATCTGAATGTATACAGAAAAGCATACCTGATAAATGAAAGAAAGCATGAAGTTCCTCAAAAACTCTGTCAATTAATTTTTCAGACTGTCTGATTCATTGAATCTCACTACAGAGTGAACCATTTAATCATTGGTATTCAATCTACTAGTGCATAACTTGATTATAATAAAAAAAATCCTCTGACTTTTGATAATGATGTCAACTTAGAAATTAAGAGTTAACTGAATGATGCCACTATTGCTATGAATTGACTTGACTCTTGTAGGACCTGAATCATTAAGATCTGCATTTATAAGGAAGCAGTCATCCTCATTCCCATCTTTGCATAGTTAGCTGTTTATAGTTTGGTATCAGAAGAGCTGTCTTTGTCATCCCACAGCACCTTTCGGAACAGCAACTTTACTAAATATTTTCAAGCACAAGACAGATTGTAATGAATGGTTAAGTCTTGATTCTCTTTTGTATGGCTCACATTCTAAATAGAAAGTATACGAAGCTTTCCCTCATCACTTTCTAAGTGGGATTATTTGGCTTTTCATTCTGCTGTATTTATTTCAATCAAGAGAAGTTTGACATTGTTTTCAGATTGGTTAGGGATGGAAGTTAAACATCTCTACCTCTTAATGTTTCCACAAATATGGGAGGGTCAGGAATTAAGAGTTAGTCATCAAATATTTATCATCTACCTACCATGTTAATAGTTCTTAAACTCTGTGATTAAAATACGTACCAAATTCGCCCCTTCACTTAACTTTCCTAAAATCTGTTCTTCTAGGAAGACTTCCTGTACTGCTGGTTGCTTTCTAGATGCCTTTCACCGTGATGACATCCCATTGCACATTTTGTTTATGATGTATTTGTTAGCCCTTGACTTTTACCTGCCACATATTGTTACCTGATCACTTAGGATTGCCACCACCCACTTCCACGAGAGTGTAAAGTCTATGAGAGATATCCTACAGATGATATTTGACTAAAACACCTATAGAAGTGCTTTGTCTTATAAAGAAAACTGAACTTAGACTTAAATGTGAAAAATCTCATTTACCAAGCTGCCATCATGGGATGGTATACTTGCATTGTAAGGGAGTTACCATCACTCAAGATTATCCGAGGCCCTGCCCTGAGAACTTAAAGCCAATAGATACTTTGGAATCTTTGTCAAAATGACAAAACTTTTACTTTTGAAGATGGATTTGAGTGTTGGAAATGCCAGGAGATAACTGGATGCTGGATTTCTGAATCTTAAAGTGATTAAAAGGATGTTACAGTTTCTAGTGAGAAATAAAACAAAACTCTAAAATGTAGATTTTAAAGTTTTGGGTATCATTTATAAGCCAACTGTGAAGGTCACACCAGGGGGTGGTGACACATGTTTTAAAGAGTGACATTTTTTTATTCTAAGTGCATTTCTTCCAAAGGTGACTAATTTGGAGGAGATGGTTCTCACTTTGAATCTAATTCTTCGCTATTGTCAAAAAAAATCAGTCTTATAGCTTTATTATAGCTTTATATACATATTTCCCAGCTCTTCTGTGACTATCTAGCCCAGCGTTGAATAGTGAGTTGTAAACAGAAGGTAATACACTTTCCAGAGCCAGATTGCCTGGATTTAAAGAATGCCTTTGTTACTTTCCAACTGAGTGGAAACTTTGAACAGGTACCTAAATCTCTCTGTTTCTCAACATCCTCATCTCTAAAATGCTGTGAGTTTCTGTGAAAGCTAAACAATTTAATATATGTGAAGTGCTAAGAGGTTTACTTGGCCCATAATTGATTAGTTACTATTAGCATTAGTTACTCAATTAGAAATAACTCATAAGCATTATTACATCTACTATTCTTTTTAACTTATAATCATCATTTTCACTCAAAATTGAATCACATGTTTAAAGGTCCCTTTTTACATATGTGGTTTTGTGGAACTTAAATACAAAAGGAAAGTCAAACAATACTCTTCCCATGGAGCCATAATTTGCTATCTGTGTCATTGGTTCTGCCCTAGTGTTCGAATGCAGGGGACCATCAGTGTGAAAACACCCAACTCAGAAATTTCTCATATCACATTGGATAATGTTTGATTTGGGCACAAAAATGGCCCACAATTCAAAGTAGTTAGCTTAAAGGAGCTTGGAAAGAAACAAGAGAAAATATCTGGGTGTTGAAAAAGGTGCCATACTTGTCAAATGACTTTGAGATGTCGAACTGCCTCTTGAATTTCTCTCCCAACACTCTGCCAATTCAGACCACAGTCATTAGTTATGCTGCTATGTAAATGCACAAGACACTTCTACTACTTATCTATCTCTTGGTTCACCCCAAGAGTCTCAAATGAATTAGAGACCATCACAGAGATAGTTCTCTGGCACAGTGATAAATGTTCCCTTTCTCATGGATCGTGAAACACCAAGGATGAGTAAACCCTCTTTCTCTTTTTTTGCCATCTCGGATATCAGCCCATGTGAGCAGGAAGACCCTCTGACTCTCCGTAGATGGGGCAGCTGCCCCCGCTTCCCGCCACCTGGAAGTGGGTGACCTGGAACTGCTGAGCTTTAGTGTCGCAAACATGCATTGTGTTGAGTCCACCATCCTGTTTAACTTGGCATCACCTACGACCCCTTCAACATTCTGTGAATGAGATTACTGCCAAATCGGTAAGTTTCTGATTCAGTTACACTTAACCCCATTATCTCTAAGTGCTTTCATGATGCCTGTGCTGGTGAGAAATTCTGCCTTTTTTGTTTTTTTTTCAAGTAAGATTGTACGTTTTCTCTTTCTGTCAAGGAGATTGAAAGCCATGAGAGTCTTTCCAAAAACTTTTCAGGCTCTGCAGTGGCATTTTCAGTGGGGAATTGGCAAGGGGCTATGTGTGAATGAAGACAAAGAAAACCAGTGAGAATCAAAGCCCTGAGATTGAGCGTCTGCTTGTCCACATGTCAGAGAGGAAATGTGCAAACCTTCCTTCAACTCCTAACGGAATATGTCTGCTTGAAGCTCATGAGGTCGGATGCATTTTAGGAATTCAGAAGGAGAAAAAGAGCCTAAAGCATTAATGCTCTCTTGCCTGGAAAGATTATTCCTTTAAACTGTGTGTAGTCACACCCTTCCGCTGCTACCTCCAACAGAAAATGGAAGATATGACATAGGTTGTGTCTACTCAGTGCCAAGCATCTGGATTAAATTCAGTCTTGGCATTTTCATCTCAAAAAGACATAAGGTTATTTTTTTAGGGTTTTTTTTGTTTTTAATACCATCTGCAAAGTTGACATAATCGATGTCAACTAGGGTAGTACAATCACCAGCCTGAAGAGACTTTTACTGGATCATAACATTTCTGCCAGCTTTCCTCTTAGTGACTACTGTTTTATCATCATTAAAACAAAACAAAAAACCCCCCACAAAATTAATTAATTGTTTCCTGGTAGGTGAGCTGTTAATGGTTCTTGGTGGGATGGCTATTTTAGAAACAGTATTTCTACTAATCTTTATCAGAAGAATCCACGTTAGATAGTGTTTGAATGGCAAAGCAGTAGATTCTGGAGAGATTAGCTAAGCTTTCAATTATCAGCTCTGTTTTGGATTTTTTGGCATGCCTCAAAAAAATACCAAGAGATTCAAAGAGGTAATGATGCATAGCAGAAAGAATATGGACTTTGGATTCAGATAAGTTTGCATTTGAATGTTGGCTCTGGCATGTAACATTGTTAAAGCTGTTTAGTTTTCTGACCCATAGTTTCTCCATCTGCAAGATAGGGTTATACAGAACAAGTTGTAGTTGTTAAATGTTTATCAGATTATATGGTAGATGCACGAAAACTTAGTCATTATTCTTTTCTTATTTAAAATGACAATATCTCAAACTAAAAGAAAAACTCTAGTAGTCTTAATAATGGTGCATGGAAGATATGGATTCAAGAGATGCAATGAGAAGTGGAGAAAAGAGCATTGAACGAGGGGTGACTTTTCAGCAGTTCTTCTAGAACTTGTACTAACTTTTGGACAAGTCATTTTCTTTATTTGTGCTTCATATCATTTGTCCTTCATGAAAACATTAGATCTGCTATCTAAGGTCCTTTTAAACTCTATTATTGAAGTTTTGAAGGTTTCAATACCACTACAGTCCAAATGGATATATGAATATAATTTCTTCTACTTCTCATTTTTGGAATTTGATTGTTTTTAATCAATATTAGTTGCTGGAACAGAAGTAAAAGACAACTGTGCTGAGCCTTTGATGTAAGTCACAATCATTCTGCATTCAATAATGAATCAAGGTGGGATTTTCTTTCAGATGCTTTTAAACAGAAGTAGCTTTTTCGCAGCATTACCTAATACAATTTTTTACTACAGCTCCCTCTCTGCACACTGACTTTCATAATCTGATTTTAATTCAGTTGCTTTGCTAATATCCTAATTTGGATAAGTCAGCACTTTCACTCTGCTCCATATCCTGCTTGATCCTTTGAAAAGACTGGGGAATGAAGTAGCAACTCCTGTTGAAGTTTATGCAGAGGGTTTTAGGGTATTTAATTCCTTTTCTCCATGCATATGTGTTTTTCTAATACTTTGTCTCATGTGTTTTCACAGAGGGCAGATATGATTAGCTTTCATCATTTTTTAACAAGGGAGGACACACCCGGTGGGAATCTGTTCTATTATTAAAGGCAGATGATTTACTATGTCTGAGTGGCAGAACTGAATGTCGAGTGTGTATATTTCCTATCTACTGCTTCCATGGCTTCAGTCACTAAGTAGATTCTGGTGTTTTGGTACCTGTATCACTATGTTGGGATTTCTCTTCCCTCCAGTGAATTAGGGGGTGTTTTTAATCTATGTTTAGAAATGTCCAAACATGTTTTCTCTGACTGATGTTATAATAATTCCCAGAAGAAAGACACCATTTTGGCCTTTTTTAAATTTTAACACTTTGTTCATTTTAATCCATCATTAAAATAATTATCTTTCCCTTACATTTATTACCTTTAAACACATAAAAGATACTAGATTGAGTGAAATGATGTGAATTATGCCACATAAAACTAGCTAATATTAGAATGACCTCATTTTTAAGGATGGGTTTTATCTTTGGAGTATGACAGAAATTAGATTTTCTAGGTGTTAACAGCATAAGTCATTTATATGCTTAAGTAGGGAAGCCATGTTAATAAAACCAAAAAAAAAAAAAAAATCAGTCATATGAATATATATAAACTTACACATAGTATTGAGAAAACCATCTTAAAAGGTATAAAAAGTTATTTTTGAATATTCATATAGAGGAAAACTAGTCTATAACATGAAGGTCTAAACAAGATATATTTTAAATGTAATTATTGAAAAATGGAACGAATATACATGCAGCCAGGTATAAAGCAGAGAATTCCCTAGCTTCTCAGTCAGTTACCCTGGAGAGAGGCAGTAGAGCAAAGTAGAGCCCTTCTCAAAAGACTGAATTGGCTTAACTGAAATTAATAAATCAAGAAGGAAACAGATTTTAAATCAAAAGACACCCGGTGGACATTTTGGTTGTTGGGGAACATCTCTGTGCTTTAGTTCTCTCTTTAAAATAGAAGAAAACGCCTCCTACACCTGCCTGGCAGGGATCCTTTGAAATCAAAGAAGGTTTTTGCATGTGAAAGCCTTCTGAAAACTCAAATCTAATAGCTCTTTGACTCTGGAGATTTTCATTCTTTGCAACTGACCTCAGAGTTCCTTGAGATTAGCACATTTCTAATTTTGTTTAAATACAAATTTGAACCCTCATTTTTCCTTAGTAAAAATGATTTTGCCCTTTCTGTATGTGTATATAGCTAGTGTCAAGATGATGTGACTAAATCACGTAGTGAGTAGCTGTTTTTGAAAAGAAGATATAATAGGAGTGCACACAAGGAGAGACAGGGGACTAACCTGTGTGTCTCTCCTGCAGTCACAAATATTGATGTCCTTGCATGGGGATGGTGAAGAGAGATTCCCAAGGGAACTGAAGTCCCATGGTCCTGAGTAGGCACTGTCAGCTGTGGTTAGGGAGTTAGAAAGGAGCAGTGCTGGGAAGAGTGTGTCTGGAGGAAGAGCTGAAGGAAAGGCATTAGATGACCGACCAGTGGTCACCTTTCAGAAGCACATAAACCCTGATGGCATCATTTAGCATGATCAGTTTTTGCTTATTGCTCTTTCGAGGATAAATATGCTGTAGAGGCACCTTTGAATTTAGGGATTTGTGAGCCCTCTGAACAAATAAATCTTCTGCAAATATAGAGAGCTATGCAGTTAGTCATCCTGCACCTTTAAATGAAACCACACTTCCTGTGATCAGAGCACACTTTTAAAATAATATAGAAGAAAAGCTGTGTCACCTATTAAAACACAAATCTTTGTGTCATTTATCACATTGGAGATAATTGGTTTGAAGAAACATTTTCCTTCTGCAATCCAGCAACTGTCCCCCTTTTTAAATTGCTCTACTTCCTTATCACAGAGCACTGTCTTTTGGGTTGTTTCTTAATTATGCAGCTGGACTGAGAGCTGACTTCTTTAGAAGGTGAAATTGAAAACTCACTGATTATATTGAAGGGACACTTGTTTGGCAATCGCCCAGTTCACGTTGTAGATGTGTTCTAATCAAAGTTAGCTGATAGGCAGGGCTTTTGTTACTGCCACGTGTGTTATACACATGCTGCAGAGAACACACGTTAAAAGAAATAGATAATAGGTAATTAATAATTTGCTAGGTAAGTGGATGGTCCTTTTGGATAATTCTGATTTTCAAGTTTCTGTCTGGATGCTACATATTGGCACAATAATCAAGTTTCTGTCACTAGCAATGTCTCCTGAAAACTTGGATTTTCAAGAGTGTATATAAATCTATGGTATGAGTGCAGTATATCATAAACGTACTGCCCTTTTTCTCAGTCATTGATAAATGACTTCATTTTTTCAGATTCTACTTTGTTTCAAATTATTCACTTAGTGCAGAAGAATTTCAGGGTTCCCAAAATGCAAGTTCCTATATCTGCTCTTGAAAACTCTTTGGTTATTCCTAGTATCCACAAAGTGAAGTATAAAAAAAAATACAATCTCTTGTTTCTGAGATGGCTACACATTTCATTAAAATAGTCATGACCGTGCAAATATTGCTTAGCTGCTCTGCAATGGTGTGAGAGGAGCTGGCCAGAGTGGAAGTGGCTTGGAAGAACTGTGCCAAAGACAGGAAGAGGAATTAATTGGTAGTAAAAGGAAACTTATGAAGGCTTACGACCATCTTGCTTAAGTTGTTTTTCGCAAGTCAACAAGATCTTAGAAAGTTGTGACACACTATGAAAAAACCCTACTTGTTCCAATACTTTCCCTGTTACTCTGAACTCATCAACTAGCGCTGAGCCTAAGTCTTCTTTTGCCTGGTCATCTTGTGGTTTCTCCAGTGTACCATGCTGGAGTGCCTTTGACCTTGACACTCTCTCTCCTAAAAAGCCTTACCTAGTTCTTCAAGCTTGCAACTCATTTCTTTCAGGTGTCTCTTCTAACACCTCACCTTTGAAATGTCTTGCTTCTCTATCTAAAATAGCCCCTCCCAACACCTGTCACTCTTTCTTTTTATTCTGCTTGATACTATTTCTCTTTATCTGTCATTAATTTGCTTGGATTCATTCATTTATAATTCTTCTTTTTCATTAGAATCTGAGCTCTTCAGAGGCAGCGAGTTTGTCATAGTCTCTGTTCTACCATCATTGTCCAGGGAAGTTCCTAGTATATAAAAGATACTCCATAGTGTGTGTCAAATTAAAGAATCAGTAGATGAATGACCTTTTGAAGCCATGAAGTTTACATATGAAATCGCCTTACTGTCTGAGGTTATTTCCTCTTCCTTAAAGTAAAGACAGCTTTCTCTATTTCTAAAATACTGCGAGAAGCAAGTAGGATTATGTATGTAGAAGATCTTCTCAACATAGAAGTTATTGAACATCACTGCCCAGGAGCTGTAATATCATACAGGATTATCTGAAACTAAGTTCAAGGTCAGGCCTTCAATGAATGCTTAGACTTTGCCATTTAATACCATGTGTCCTTGAACAAGTGTAGAACCCTTACTTTCCTTCTTTGCTGTGTGAGATTAAATTGACATAGTGTATGTGTTCACTTGATCTGCAGTATCCTACAGGAATATATCAAATTATCACTTGTATATATAGAACAGAAGTTTTCCTCTCACTGCCCTTGTCCTTGGTGTCCTCTATTTGTATGTATACAAACAGGAAACGGTAAATCACCAGATTGTTCTCTTGCTAAACTGATGTTTTCCCAGAGGTAGAAAGGAAAGTTATGTAAAGAATGAAGGTAATTCTTAAATAAATAAACTTAATGATCAGATAAATGTGCATGTTACTGCTGCTTGTCACCACCATGTCAAAACTGAACGAATTTCTCCATGACACGCTGTCTCTATACCTGTTTGAGACTAGGTTCTGAAGTCAGTCAGTTCTCTGGAATTCTCCAGTTGCACACAACTTGTGAAGGTCCTTGACCACTTTGGTTCCACTTAAGTCATGCACCAATTCAACCTTCTTCAGTCTCTTTGCTTGTGCGCAATATGCTGTATTGATCAGAGATGGAGGCCTCAGCCTTGCCCTTATTCTCAGAGATTCTGCTGCATTGTGTTGCCTTTGATGCAAAGCTTAAAAGGCAGAGAACAGGAAATCCACACCTACATCATTGTTCCCTTCGAACAGTTTTTTTTTTCTGAGGAACAATGTGGGTTTGCCTAAAATGACTAATAATCGCTGCCACTTATTAAGCATTAATTCTGTGCCAGGTACAGTGCAAAGTGTATCTACACTTTTTTACATGTCATTTTCACACCAATGTGCTGAAGGAGCTTTTATTATTCCCATTCCGTGGAAGAAGAAACTGAGACTGAGAGACTCGATGAGGTAGAACAAGTTCTCGCATGGCTGCCATGTGAAAGGAGCAAAAGTGGGGGCACTGACATCTAGCTGGCTCCTAGGTGAGTACTCTGATCACTAAATTTAAATCAGAAGATGCCAAAGGCTGCAAGAAGGTTGCAAAAGAGTAAGGGAATAATTTCACCTTTTCTATAATAATCTCGAGGACTCTCAAATTGTAGACTACCAGCTGCATCCATTGACCTTGAAAACCAGTGCTTCCATTGTCTACTTGGTGTCTTTGGTTGTCATTACTTATTTAATTCCCTGAAATTTGATTGCCTAATTTTGTACCAAAAAAAAAAAAAAAGTCACCTTGAAATAATTCATTCAAATTTAGGGAACATTTTGAAGTATTGACATTGTGCATAGCATTGAGGTTTGTGGCACGGGTTTGTGGTCATGTATGTCCTACTAGATTGTGGCTCCTACATGACTTTGAAATCAAACCTGACCAGCCCAAGTCCTTGATCTCTGATTTTGCTCAGTTGACGAATCTCTCTGTTGCCTAGTTTCTGTGCCTGTTAACTGAGAATGATGATAGTTCCTATCTCATGGGTTTATTTTATGAGTCAAGTAAGATAATGTATCTTAGATGTGAAGACTTGTTGAAATAAAGTATGTCAAGGATATGATTGAGAACAGAAAATATCTCTGGATAATCGTCAATAACATTAATTGTTTTAATTGAAAAGCTTTTTGGAAGAATCAGTACTATCAGTCAAATTCATTGTTTATAATCCACATTTCCAAACAGGATTTGAGATTGCTGCAGGAATATTTTCAACAGTGTTTGGCCTATAAGTAGATCACTGTCTATTTAATTTCTTCAGGGTTCCCCCTGCCACCATAAATCTCAAAAACAAAAAAACAAAATATCTACTCGAGATTAGCTGATTACTCTTAATCTTTCAAATATATTGGCATCTTGCAGCAATGCTCTCCCTCTCAGAACACTCTTCCCTTCACCTATTTACTCTTAATATCCTAGAGATTCAGGCCAAATCTCTCTTTCTCATTCACCTGAATTCAACCAATACTAACTGACCATCTTATTTAATTGGAATTTATGATTTTTCCCCAGGTTTTATTAGTGTTTTCTGTGTCTTCACTATCTAGATAGATAGTAAGCAAGCTGTCCTATAGCTTCTTTATATCATTTACTATGTGGAAATTCTATTTTTAGATATTTATTATTAAATAGTCATATAAAATAGGCAATGGACATTGTTAGGAATAAAGTCTGCTTTTTGTGGTGGTTTGCCCCCAAATCTAGGAACTTAGATTAATTCTTCACACTTGTATGCAATCTTTTGAAAAATAAAATTTTAGTCAGATAGCTAAGTTTCTTGTGAAGCAGTTCTCCATGGTTTTGTTTTTGTTTCTTCATCCAATTTTTTGAATATCAGCCGTTGACTTATTTACCAAAGTTATCAGTTCCTTCTGCTGTTTCATAGACATGGTTCTGACAAGATCAAATCCTGATGTGCCCCATTAAGTTGATACTGTAATAATCCCTTAGTTTGTAGGAAGATATATAATAGCTACTAATAAGATAATAATTTGGTAAATAAAGCAGAAATGTATGCCTACTTTATTCAGATAGTATGTCTCTCTGTACCAGACTGAAAGCTTTCAACAAAGAAAAAAAAGTCTCAGAATCTTGATAAACCTGTTTTTACACACCCACAGCTGATTCATGAAAAGCTTTAAACTAGTAGTCATTTTATCAGGCTGTGAGCTTTCAAGAATTCTTTTAATTACATTGAAGATTTCAAAAGTGATCATTTAATATTAATATTCTGGGTTGATTCGGTAAATGATGAGAGGATTATTTATATTTTCATCTTATTGTTTTCAGGTAACTTAATAGAAGATCATTCAATAGTGATTTCCGTATTTGCACATAAATCTACCCTTATTCTCACTCTAAAAAAGGATATGTACTATTGGAGGATTTCCCGAGATGGAATATTTTGGTGTGTGCAAGCCAGGTACTTCAATTACGTGAGAAATTTTGACACACTGTCAATGAACAGTAGTTGAGTGTAGACAGAACTTGAGGAAACTGTAGGGCATCCATCACATTTCAGTCACTAGAAGAGGTGTTTCTATATCTCTGACCTTTTACAAAGACTCAAGAACTTCTTCCAGGATGCCTTATTCAAATCACTACTACCTGGACACAAAATATTGGAGAGCCACCCGCAAAACCAAAGATGCTTTAGGAAACAAATTAGATTTTCCTCATATGTTCCCAAACATATGTGTTATTACTTATTGTATCCTCAGTCTTCCTTGATAGCCTGCAAGCCAAGTGAAGAAATAGTGTGTATTTTGCCCTCTTGTCTACTCTTTGCCTCTCCAAGGGAGTTGGCACATAACAAGTCCTTGGTAAATATTTGTGGGGAAAAAAAAAAACACACAAGGAGAAGAAAAGAGTGATGTATGGAGTTCGTGGAGCCTGTTTTCAGGAAAATGCAATGAAATGGTTGATCCCCACTGTCCCTGATGCTTGTCCCATTTCAGATTTCTCTCCCATTCTCAACCCTGCCTTCCCATCCCCCATGGCGCTCCAAATAATGGGACCTATCCTGTACTCAGAAAGAAAACAGCCAGGTAATTTTGTTGACTAAGGTCACTGGGTGCTATAACATCTTAATCCTTAACCCAAAAGTGTCAATCATTAACAGCAGCATTGGGGTTAGAGCAGTGTTTCCCAGCATCAAACAACAATAAGTCCTGCTTACAAGAAAACCAGCTATTCCATGGACACAAACATTTCTTACATTCATTCATTCAATCATTCATGCAACCAGTAGTTATTTATTTATTTATTTACTTATTTATTTTAAAGGAAAGGTGCAGGCAAGAATAAAGGTGAGCAGACATAGGCAGGTAGGAAGAGACAGGAGAGAGAAGCATTTTATTTATTTTTATTTAGCTGTTTATCTTGACTATTTCTCCAGCCCTGGAACAGGAACCTGGGTCCTTGAGATGTATGTGGTCTTTGCAGGACATATGTGAGCTATGCTGGCCAAAGGAAGCTGACCAAACAACTGCCCCACCAGGGAAGGCCAATACATGTTTACTTCACTAATATTTCTTGAGCACCTGTTGTGTTCTAGACTTGATAGTCAGCGTGGTGGTTATAATCTGAGAAAATAAGATAGCAAACTTAGAAGGAAGTGATTGACTTCTTGTCAGGGTCCTCTTTTCATTTATTTATTATTCATTTCTATCTTTTTGTTACCAGCTTTCAATAGGTGAGACTCCAACAGTTCACCCGTAGTCAAGGACTCAAAAAGTACAAGCCAATGATAGGCCATTTTAAACCTCTTGGGAAACAAGAATCATTTAAGGAGGGCAGCTGGTTTTCTAGGCAGCCTTTGGAAATCCACCTCCCCTTCCCTGAGTCAGCCAACAAACCAGCTCTGAGCTCTGTCTAAGGGGCATGGTGTAAGGCCCCAGGACATGCAGATGAAAGAGGTCCCCTCCCTGAAGAAGGTCACAGTCTAGAGACAGACAAGAACAGGCAAATTAACACATAGAATTCAGTGAGATAAGTACAGGGTAGACGTCAGCAGCCGGTACTATAGCAACCCAAAGGAGGGGCACCCAACAGAGCCTGAGGCGACTGGGCAAGGCTTCCAAGAGAAAATGACACTGGGTGAAGGGAGCAAACCAGGTGAGAGGGTGTGGAAGAGATGGGCTTTCACACAAAGGAAACAGAAAATGCAAAGTTTCGGAGATCCAGAGTGAGAATCTGTGGGAGCCTATAGAACATTAGGTAAAGACTTAGATTGTAGGAAGTCAAGTTGCCTAAATAAGGTAAACCTTTAGACACAGGTCTCCATGATGGACCTGTCTGGGGAGCAGCCCAAGACTTGAGTCCATGCGTGATATGATGGAAGCAACTTTTTAATAAGCTGTTTCTAGTAAAGTAGATTCGAGAGAAAAAGTGGATGTGTGAAGAGTATTATTTGTGCACTTTCAAGTTTTATACTCCATGTTGCTCTTTTAAAAGGTTCTAGTCTCTTCAAAAGACATATATACTGTGCAGTGACATTCATTATTAAGCAGCGTTAGACATAAAACAAAGGGCAAATAAAGTGAGAGACATGAAATTGGAGTCTGAAATGAAAGAGGACACAAAAAGTATGTCATGTGCTTGTGACCAACATCTAAGATAAGAAATTTGACTCCAGGCTTCCTATAAGCCAAAGATTTATTGTATCTATTAGATAAACAAGTTGATCAGGATTTTCCTGGTATTAACATTTGAATGTCTGTCTACTAAAAAGTCTTATATCAAGGAAGTAAGTGCCAGTCCTACCCTTTGTTAGTACAGGAACATTTTCACCACTACACCTTCCATGACTTCAAGAGCAGCAAGCATATAAAGAGGGTTCAATCAATGTTTCCTGAATAGACAGATGAGAGAATGGATGAGAATATGTGAGCACTTGTAAATTAGAGTAGTCTCCTTCCAAAAGTGAGATAAAAGCTGTGCAATTATTTGGTGGAATGTTAATTTTTTACTTGTTTCAAAATCTTTCTAAAAAATAATATTTTTATCGTATCTTTTGTATGCACTGATATATTCATTTTAGGATATTGAAATAGCACCTCAGTCTGTGGGTATTTCACACTAGATCCAACATCAGGATTGCAGTGCCCTTTACCATTACCTTATTCCTTCCTTCTATCCCTCCCAACCCCCACACCCCTGGTAGCCACCAACTTGCAGCCTGTGAATTTTGTTGGAGTTTATCTATTTGTTTGTTCTGTTTCTTTATATTTCACATATGAGTGCAACTATCCTGTACTTCTTTTTTTCATTGTGACTTATTTCACTTAACACGATTCCCTCCAGTTCCATCCAGATTGTTGCAGAGGGCACCATTTTATCTTTTTTAACAGCTGCATAGAACTCCATTGAGTATGTATATCACAGTGTCTTTATCCCGTCAACTGTTGATGGGTATTTAGATTCTTTCTGTGTTTTCACTACTGAGAATTATGCTCCTCTGAACATAGGGGCACAGATATTATTTGCTGATTAGAGTTTTTGTATATGCCTAGACGTGGGATTGTTGAGGTGAAAGTATACATCGGTGCAGCCATTATTGAAGGGAATATGGAGATTTTTTCAAAAAAATTAAATTAAATTACATTTAAATTAGATTAATTAGTAATTACACTGAATCTAGTTAATCTATGTCTGGGTATTTACCCCCCAAAACCACAATTCCAAAAAGATAGATGCACTGATGCACCCCTGTGTTTACTGTAGCATTATTTACAATAGCTGAGAACTGAAATCAGCCTAAGTACCCACCAACAGATGAGTGAATAGAAAAGATGTGGTATATACACACTAAATGGAATACTAAAAAGATATTTCAAAAAGATGAATCTTGCCATTTACAACAACATGGATGGACCTCAAGGGTCTCATGCTTAGTGAAGTTAGGGAACGACAAACACCTCATGATTTGACTAACATGGCATATATAAAGTACACAAACACGTGAACTAAATAAAACAATAATAAACTTTTAGACTGTAGCTCCAAATTAATGGTTACCAGAAGCAAAGGTGAAGGTGAGAAGGAGTGGGAAAATGGGGTGAAAGTCATCAATAATATGGCAAAGAGTAGCATTTGACTCTTCATGGCAAAGTTATGAAGTATATACAGACACTGATTTATAATGTTGCATACTCACTAGAAACTTATTCAATGTCATAATGCAATATCTTCAATTAAAAAAAAAACTGTGTAGAAATATACCAACATTGAGTAAATCTATGGAATTCGTCCCAATCATTTAATTTTTAGAGAGATTAGTGATTCAACTGCAATCATTCCTGAAAAGAGAGTAATAAGACCAAACATTCTGAATATTCTGAAGCCTATAAAATTCTGCTACCTTGAGAAGGAGGGGAGAGGACCTAGATAACTCTCAGTCTAATTTAATAAGCAGTATTTTTGGAGCGTCCTTTGAGTGAACTAAGTAAGAATATTTATAGAGTTACCTCTAATAATACTCTAAATTTAGAACAAAAATTCATAATAAAAAGCAACTTAATAAAAATGAATTATGTGCTGTGTACTCAATTCTCCATAGTCAGACATACTAAGAATAGTTTTTAGAAGATCTTCATAGATTTCATATAGAAAACCTCATGGATTCCTCTAGAAATATTACTTCTCCCAGCCAAACCTTTGCAAGTACTGGGCTGTAATGAATTTAGAATTGTACTCTAGGAAAAGCATCTGCAGGGAAGCCATTTGGTTTGTAAGACTCAGGTTAAAGCCAAACTATGGATGAAGTTGAAAACCTTATGAGACAATATAAAATTTAACCATGACAGCTATTGGGTATAAGGAAACTCCTTTTCTCTCCAGAAATAAGCACAAGTAAGAGTATCTGCTAAAACCAATATATTGCTGAAAAACTACTTAAACATTGAGTTCTAACATAAAATTTCTTATCACATGACAGGACCAGAACTTTAGCCTGAAAATTTTAAAGGAGCTGTGTCCACTCACTCTCCTGGACCCTTAAAATATATTAGTAAAGCATCTATGGAACACTTAGATTTCAATTATGTAACTCCTGTATACTCTTGACACTGAGATAACTGTTAGGCAATGATTTGATCAATGGACAATTTAGTAACAAAAAAAAAGGTACTAGTTGTAAAGCAGTAATTAAATGATGACTTTCATTCCGAAATAGGTACCCATAGCCTCACCTTAAGGGAAACATTATTCAATAGGACCAGTTTTCTGTTTAGATTAAACTAGGTCATCTTAATAAAACTACATCATATGCATGAAAGAGAACGCTCCCTTTTTATTAGTATATAAAATAGATATGCATGCTATGAAAAATAATATGAGAATTCAAGATTAGAACATTAGAAAAAAAACCCATGCAAGGACAGACTATACAGGCTCAGGTTTCTTTAGCTTGGTGGAATATCTACCACTTATGGAGGGTCTATTCATTAAGAGATAGAATATAGAATCATAGGATTTCCAGGGTCAGTGATAAAATAAATTCTGGATATGTCCAGTTTTTTTAATTCTCAAAATGAAAATGTCTAATAACTAATTGGCTGTATAAATCTTGACTTTAAAAGAGGTCTGATTTGGAAATAGATAATTTAGTAGTTATCATTTAGATTTAAATATATGGCAATGACTTGGAAATCTGAACCTGGTTATTAAATTTGGAAGATAATTTTGCTATGTAAGTGAGTAACCGGGCTTCTTTTCAACTGTTGCTTAGCACTAAAGTGATACTACAAACATGAGTAATTTATTAAGAGCAGTTTGAAGATCATTACATAAGTAACCTCAATTCTTGATATCATGTCAGGCAAAATTTGAGGTGACATTCTTAAACTCTAATTTCAACATCTATAGTCATGAAGTAGAACAAATCAAAGGAAGGAAACCTATTTCTGAGGATGGAGTAATTAGTATAATAAAATTTATAGGTTAAAGGAAGACTCAGTTGCATGAAGACTGAGTTAGCAACAAATTTAAGCAATGGAATTATGCATCATGACATGTTTCTCATGTTCTGCATATTTTAGAAAGGTTAATAAAACTTCTCAGAATAACTCAATTTGGTATATTTTGAAGAGACATGATTGAACCAGGATAAAATCATTAAGTGAAGAGAGTTGGGGTTTTTACCCTTCTACCAGCCCTTGCAGTCATCCCTCCCAGCCTTCTCCCAAGTTCTCAATGGTCTTATTACTGGTCTATATGCCTCTAGTTTTAAAATGAAATAATTGCATAACTTCATTTATATCAATGGATTCATTCTTGCATCTGTTTATTCAAAAAATACTTATTGAGCATTAGTTCTCTATGTTAGGCATTGTCCTATGTCTCAGAATGTGGTGGTCAACAGATGGAGATAGGGATCAATGGGTAGTTATAGACTGGTTGATTAGTGAAAGGAGGATGGAGGGAGAGAGCGAGGGAAGAGAGAGAGAAAGAGAGAGAGAGAGAGACAGACAGAGAGAGAGAGAGATGGAGAGATACAATCAGTTAGGATACATGATGCATTAAACAGGGATACAAAAAAAAAATCTTGAGTAATAAGAAGGGTATTATCAGTCAGGAATACAAAGAACAGAAACCAAACATAAGAAAAATAGAACAATCTGTATGGCAGATTGTAGTTTCCATAGATGTTCAAAACAATGTATCCCAGGCAACATGCTCTACTTAAAATGTATCTTTTTTATTTCTTTGTTGAACTTAGGCAGAGCTTTGTGACTTCTCTTGACCAATGCCAAGCGATTTAGGAGACTAGGTCATAAAATTGCTATGAAACTTTCTCCTGTTCTTTTGAGATTCTTCTGTTTATATCCTAGTTTCCACACTGTGAGAAAGCCTAGACCACATAGAGATAAGATTGTTCTAGCAAAGAGCTCCCAATGAGTCTCTGGCAAATAACCACAATCAACCGCTAGACATGTGTAGAGATGCCTCCAACACCCTATTCCTACATGATAGAGATGAAAATGTCTGATGTAGAAAGTACTTTGACCCTGACATAAGACCAGGTATGTTCAAGTGATACTTTCATGTGTTTTCCTGGAAAATATGTTACTCTTTTGAAGCCTCAATTGCATCGGCAAAGTAAGGATGAAAATAACAACTACTACTTCATTTCACCTACGACTACCACAAGGCTCAAATAAATTAGTGGGTGTGAAATCAGTTAGGAAAGCAGAAACCACTCCAGACTTTTAAATGCTTGGAATAAGAAGATATAAAAAAATTAGTTAAATTTGAAGGCAGAAAATTTAAATACAGTACATCAAATTTTATTTAGGCTTTCCGTTAACCAGTTATACCTTATCTGTCTACATGGAATTATTAGCCATGGGAAACATATACATGCAGATTAATGATCAAATACATGTGATAGCATCTCTGGTGGCTAAATGGAAATAAAACTTGAAAAATTTGTTAGAAAAAGAGGTGATAGTTGCTTATATAGATAGTGCGCATTTTCAACAATTTCCTTTGAAAGCCGTCACACCTCTGGTTTTCTTTTTTTACCCTTGGCTGTGGGTTTGAACCCAGGTGTGCAGGCTCTACATGACCTGCACCTTAGCTGCCTTAACCGCTAAAGCCACAGGGCTGAACCTTCCAGCAGGGATTTTCCTTAATCTTCCACGTAGAATTTCAGTGATCTAGGCTGGATAATTAGAATTGCTTTTGTTTTGCCTCCATAGGTTTATGCAAATTAGCATCAGAGTTGACCGAACAGTTCTCTTTCCCCAAAGCCAACACCCAGGAAAGAAACTGAGCAGCACTGAGCGTAGTGACAGACTCAGAAGAGGCACCGTAGATGAATTTCTTTCAGGGAGGGCAGAACTGAGTCAAGGACACCTCTCCAACTTCAGGAAGTCGGCACCATCAAAGAGAAAGAGACCTCATCACTTTCTGTGGATTTAAAATAATAAAATTATGGATAAAAATTACAGCCATGAGCACATTTATTCAATACCACCCACTTTACATGCTCTAACACATTTAATATTTGCAAAAATTAACAGGTATCCCAGTAACCCCTGACATCACCATTGCATAGGCGAGGAAAAATGAGGCTTAAAGTGATAAAATAATTATTTCAATTCAACTGATAGGAAATTGGAGCCGACATTTGGACTCTAATTTGTTTAAACACCAAAGTCACCACAACATCTAAGTTTTAATTATTTATTTTTAAAGAAAAGGTACAGGAAGGAATAAAGGTGAGTAGGCAAGAAGAGAGAGGAGAAGCGCTTTTATTTTATTTCCATTTTTCAGTTGTTCACACTGGTTGTCTCCCGACTCCTACCCGGGATTTGAACCCAGGAGTTTATGTTCTATATCCATCAGAGGCGATTGACCTAACTGCTACTCCACCAGGAAGGAAATAAATAGCACTGAGGGTAGTGACAGACTGAGAAGTCAACACCATCAAAGAGAAAGAGACCTCATCAGCAGAGTGCACCACATCTAAGATTTATTACGTTTCTAATTTCTAAAGGGAAAGCACACTCAACATGCTCCCATTTTAGATGCAGCAAAATTCTTCCCCTTCCAAAGCATCCTGATGGAGCAGCAATCCACATATACACCAATAGGGTCATATTCTGGAGTCAGGGATAACAACAAAGAAGTAAAACTAAATAAAATAAAATAAAATGCTTCTTCTTCCTCTCTCTTCCTGCCTGCCTCTGTTTGCCTTCATTCCTGCCTGCATCTTTCCTTTAATAGGTGTATATACATATATACCTCTCTATATATGCATGCATATATAGACAGATAAATAGATTATGTGTGTATTATTCTTTATATTCTTTATTCTACAATATATTATATCTTTATTATATATATTACATATGGATACATATATACATATCCATTTTGACTTTGTGGGCCATTCTGCAGAGTTACTCTCTACTCTCTTCTTTCTTGGCCTTTTGGTGAATGGCCTGAGATCTGACCCATCCCTTTTGGGGGTAGGAGGGAAGCTGGATGATGATATGATAACGAGGCATCACCAATAGCATTCAAAGGCAAATAAGTTAAACATCAAATTTGTCCACATGAAACTATTGTAGTTTCATCATCATTTTTAAGAGTTGTATATTCTTTGAAATTCCAGACAAAATAGTATCTGCTTTCGGGAAAAGAAATAAATCATACCATCATTGTCTTACCTATGGATTTACTCAAACCAGAAACAGTACAGTCATGTGAGATGATTTCATACCTAACTTTAAAATACCAACCCCTACACAGTGTATACGCCTAATATCCTATCATTAGCTGTTCATTCCTTGAAGTTGAACATTGTCCACATAATGTCAGACATTCGGATGATGGAAATTTTTATTTTTCTACAGGAAGTCTGACTTTGAAGACACAGACTTCGTGAGTCATCTAATTCATTATTTGTGATAATAATGGACATTTTGACTAGTGCATGTTCCAACGCAGAACTGGGTAAAGGAATCAGATAAAAGGCAAACAGACTGGCACACAAAAGAGCTTTCAAAACCTATTTAATGATCAGTTTCTAAATATTTTACAGCTTCAGGTAGTGTCAAGTGGGGCAGAAAAGAAGAAAGTCTCTAGACATTGTAGTGGAGATCTCTGCCCTTTTAACTCTGCATAACCCTAAGGTGAGCTCTTTCAAATAGTACCGTTGGATACTATTTGAAACAGCAGAAAGCTTCCTTCCATCCAACCTCTCCCTTCCTCTCTCCCTCTCTTCCTCCCTTCCTCCATTCCTCCCTTCTTTCTTTCCATTAAGCAGTTCTTCCATGAAGCATTGTCTTCCATTCCTCCCTTCTTTCTTTCCATTAAGCAGTTCTTCCATGAAGCATTGTCTTCTTCTGGCATTTGTGCCAGAACACATTCCTGATGTTTCTCCTACTTCTCTGGTTATCCTGTTCACCTTTCCTTTGTCAGTTCCTTCTTCTGCATCTGGTATTCCATAGCCCTCAGCCCTGTCCTCCTTATTCCTACTCTCTCTGTATTTATTTCCTACACATTTTCATTCATGCCCTCATCTTTCAATACTATCTATAAGGGTGCAACACTGACACTTGTATTTTCAGACTGCACTTCCAACATACTTGAAAAATCTACTTGCATATTTCAAATACATCAAATCTAAAAACTAGCTCCTTGATCTTCAACATTTGTTTTCCCCAAAGGCTCTTCCTCTAACATTAACTTCCTCAGTAAAAGATACCTCTTTTTCCTAAGATGCTCTTGCTAGAGGCCTCGAAGTTTGTCCTGAAGCCTCCCTTTCTTTCGCTCCTACAAGCAATCATAATTTCCTTTTTTTGTTTATATTATTTTGCTTTTGTTTATATTATCCAGCTTATTCACTGTTTTCTTTACATATTCACATTTTAACACTTTCTGTTAGTGAGATTGCACTAGAAAAGTTTAGTATAACATAATAGTTTTTATAATCCATATTTTTACATTGTGATGCAATTTTAAGATTAGTAGGGAAAAGCAGGTGAAATCATTTAGAAATACCCTTCTTTCTAAATGTTCTCTAGGCTTGTTAAAGATAACCATATTTCTTTTGATTAAGTTAACTAAAAAAATTTTTTTTTATTATAGTAACTGTTCTACACATTAAAATAGTTTCCTATGTATAGGTTCCCCATTTCTTATATATATTTCAACACACCATGCCCTCCACCAAATCACCAAGTGTTCTTCCCTTTGTCCAGTGGGCTCCACCACCATTTGCCCCCACCAACCCCATTCTCCTTTGGTCACCTCAGTTCTGATGCAAATGTTTCAGGGTTGGTTATGTTTCATCTATTCCTTTGTTTTGTCTATTCACATTCCACCTATGAGTGAGGTCATCTGGTTTTTACCTTTCTTCTTTTGACTTGTTTCACGTAGCATAATCTCCTCTCGTTCCATCCATGTTGATTTAAATGACAGGGTTTCATTTCTTCTAAGGGCTGTGTTGTATTCTATTGTACATATGTACCACATGTCCTTCATCCATTCATCTGATGTTGGGCACCTAGGTAATTTTCAGTTCTTAGTTATTGTGATTAGGGCTGCAATAAACATGGGTATACATACATCTCTGTGGATGATTGCTTTTGTATCTTTTAGGTTAGATGCCCAGAAGTGGGCAACTAAATGGCAAGATCACATGGGATTTCCATCTTCCTTTTTTTGAGGAATTTCCAAGATGTTCTCCATAAGGGTTATACTAATTTGCATTCCCATCAACAGTGCAAAATTGCTCCCTTTTCTCCATATCCTCACCAGCATTTGTTGTTTCCAGCTTTTGCATAATAGCCAATCTCTCAGGTGTAAGGTGTTATCTCATTGTTGCTTTAATTTGCATTTCCCTGATAGCCAGCCAGTAGGAACATAATTTCTTGTGGTTGTTGGCCATCTGTAGATCCCCTTCAGAAAAGTGTCTCTCCAATTCCCCCTGCCATTTCTTGATTGGATTGCCTATTCATCTGTTGTTGAGTTCTATGAGTTCTTTGTATATTTTATATATTCATTTTTTTTTGTTATTACACAAAAAATAAATTTAACTTATTTGTTTAAATACTCTCTCTGCCTATCTCCTCATTCTAACATATCATATATTTTCTAGATTAAAAATGCCTAATTTGTCTACCTAACATGGTTCCCAACAATCAATTCCCTTATACACAAATTTCCATTAAATTTAAAATGAAATAAAAAGTCTATAGAAGAATATGAAGAGTCGAACAGGTAACACATGCTATGTACTTCCCTCACCTCTTCAGTTTTATTTCCAGTTTCTTCCTTTCTCATTGTTCTCTGGCCACATCACTTTCCCTGTAATGAATGAGCAGTCTATTGAATGAACAAAGTTCTTCCCTGCCTAAGAGACTTCACACCTGCTCTTTTCAATTTATGGGATGGTCTTATCCCATTCTTCACCTGGAGACCTTTACAGAGAATCTTAATGAAGACTTTGCCCAATTTTCATGGTAGAAGACATTTTCCCTGACCGCAATGCAAGTGTTAGTCTGTCAGGAACTTTCCATGGTACTATGGGAGTTGAAGCTACATCCTGTTCTACGGTACTGCTGCTATGTCCTGTTTTGTGACCAAGGACAAACATAGCCTCCCTACCCTGCAGCTGCACATAACTGATAAGTTGCCAGTAGAAACCACATGTAGCCAAAGAGATGGATAATTACCTCAGAGCATAAAAGGAGCTCCCCTAACCCTCCACTGCTCAGTTTTCGGTAACAATACCCCTGGACCAACACCAGTGCTTGCAGTAAAGTGCCTTTGTCTACCTTTGAGTGCCTGTCAGTCCTCTCACCGTCTGAAGGCTAACATTTTAAGAAAATCTCACCCTGATTGAGCCATACATTAAGAGCAAATTCATCGAGAAGATTCACTAAATATCAGATGATGTTTTAATGTTTCACCTGTACCAACACATTTGATGTTTACAACAATCAATGTCATTACACACAAGGAAAATACATCAGAGAAAGTCTAGACAGCATGCCCAGCTCATAGAGCTAGCACTTACCAGACTCTAGATGGATCTCATAATACCTTACTTTAAGAGATACTGCATCTCTGTGCATTCCCAAATGGATATCCTGAGGAAAGTGCAAGTTTAAGAAATGTTTTATTACAGCTGACAGTGAATAAGAGCATAAAGATTTAGAAATGCAATGCACATGCAGTCAGCTGTAGCAATGCATCACTTCCGGAGTGTGTAGAAGAAAGGAAAATTGAGGGAAGCTAAGACTAGACATAGGCCTTGAATGAAGTCAGAAAGGATTATTTTTTAGCACTATGTCAGAACAGGCTTCTTCCGGGAAGCAAGAGCGAGGTTTGGTTTTCCTCAGAGAAAAGTGAGCCATTAGTGGTGTTAGAGGAAGCGAGGATGGGGGTGTGTGTGTGTGGGGGGGGGGTTCGTGCAAGACTGTGTTTTAGGGATATGACTGCAATAGAGGAAGAAGCTATTTAAGATTGTGGTAGTCTTTTGATTAACTCCTTGATATTCTTACTACTTCTAAAGAGATTTACATACAGTCATTCCACCTATGGGGACAGAATACCAATTGCTCTGCTGCAATTAGAACAGTCTGGAAAGATTTTTAAGTCCCTGGATCTTGGACTCCATCCCTAAACTATTAAATCTGAGTCCAGGGACCAGGTCTCAGAAATGTTCATTGCTCCAAAGGTGCTGGATTTGAGGGCCATTACCCTGAGCTCCATGCTGAGCTCATTCTTCTTGCCATGAGTTGGGAAAAGATGTGACTCTCAGCGCTGGCCCTTGAAACAGGAGGTCTGCTGGGATCTTCTCAGTGGAGGATTCTCACTCCTACAAAAGACAGAAAAGAGTGGCTTCGTTTTTTGATACCTCGGGCCATGTTTGAGTCTGAATGTGACACGAGAAGAAAGCAGGCACAGCTTTACATGCTACTGGAGTTCAGACCCTGATCCACCGATGAAGGTTACTTGATCACTAGAATTCTGTCTGTGTGAGGCCGTAAATATCCTTATTTTTAAACGATTTGAGTGAAGTGTTTATCTGGAAAAGGCCGAATGGGAAATCATTGTAAACTTATTGTAAAGAATCTCAATGAAAGACCCCAAGAGAAAGCTAAGATGGAGTATACACTTGCGAGAGGAAATTGATGGAAGTGAGAGCAAGAGGAAGGAAGAAGCATGGACAACACATGAACACACGAGTGAGAAGCAAGATTTAATAACAATCACAACAGACATTCAGGCGAAATACAATGAGAGCTCTAAGAAGAAAGTTTATTTCTCAGAAACGATAGTAGGAAATACTTGATGGAATAGAGACCAATGAAATAGAACCTAACCAAAAAACAGAGTTTTAACAGGCACCAAGGTGAAGAGATAACTTCAATTGCTTTAAAAAAAAAAAAAAAATCACAAAGAGAACATTCTAGGTTGAAGAGGTCGAAAAAGAAATATAATACATTTATGGGGAAATATAAATTGGAGAAATACCCTGAAGTTTGAGTTTAAGAGTCCATTGTGCTATCTATTGTGTGACAAAGCTCTGCAGCTTAAGTTTCAAGTGTAAGTTACCATAACTAGTGAGGGGACATTATAGCATCTGCTAAAAAATAAAAATAAAAAGGTTTCCAATACCTTTCTAAGAAAGACCTTCATGTTATTATTGCTACTCTGGATTTTATCCTGAATTTGATGGTCTGTTAACACAGAAGTAATTGAAAATTAAAAGCTAATTTATTAAGTGAGTAATGTTTTTAAAAATACACCTCATTATTTCCATGAAGACGAGATAAACACTTATTCAAAGAAAAATTATTTTTAATGATTTTCAGGTTCAGGATGACAACAAACACTATTAACTTTTCCTTACTATTGTTGTTAATTTTCTGAAAAATTGCAATATGTACTTAAGATCACATGTTTTAAAAATAGGGTTAATAGGTCCAAGATCATGACAAAATGTGGAAAATAAGCATAAAAATGAGAACTACTTGTTGGAATTGTCACAGGAACAAAAATAACATTTCACTTGAAATAGAGAGAGGAATGCCTAGCACATGTAAACCAGCAGCAACTATCGATGACCCTGTTGCTATTGCTTTGCCATCTATTTAATATTCTATCAAAATAACACAAAAATTATACTTTATGATTCAGAACTATTGGGTTCTATGGATGAAATATTCTACCCAGCATAGTAAGATGACAGTAACACACTTTTCTTGCATTCACTTTATTAACTATTACTAAATTGCAATTTTCCCTCTTCCTTCCTAAAAGGAGAGGTTTAGATACAGTCATTCCACCTATGGGGACAGAATACCAACGTTCATAATCTGTTCTTAAACAATCTCAGTTCTCAAGCTCTTCCAGCACTAGCTACTGCTTCTAAGAGTCAGGTTTACTTGATTTCATTTTCATTTGTTTCTCCCTTTAACACCCTGGAGAAGGAAAAAAAAAAAGAATGTCATATTTCCCTTCTGCTTTTGGCACTACCCCCCACCTTTGAATACACTTTTTCTTATTTCACTTTCTCTGATCAGACTGGCGATTCAAATATAACAGAAATGCATATCTCCCATCTTCAAAAAAGTTTGCAGGAATTAATTAGCCTGTGTTAGTATTACATAAGCAGGAAAGTAAAGTTTGAATTTGATAAATGATTATATATATTTTCATCAAGTATCTTTTTAAGGTTTTAAGTAATAGAGTCCTCAGCAGAACATAATAGGTCTGTAAATCTAATGCATTCAATTAGGGCTTTAGGAGGGAGACTTCGTGCTTCTGGGGTCTTCAACTGATTAGATGAGGCCTGCCAACATTATGGAGAGAAAATATTTACTCCAAATCCACATACTTAAATGTAAATCTAACCCAAAAGCATCTTCACAGAAACTTTTGATAATTTTTTATCAAATTACTAGGTACCATGTTCCAGCTAAGTTGACACATAAAAATAACCATCACATTCACACACAAAGGTAAATATACTCATTTAAGGCCAACTGACTACCTGGATAGTTCCTTTATATATATATAATTTTTTTTTCCATAGTTGATTCACTCATTCCAGGGTTTTGGCCCTAACTTGTCTGACACGAAACATTTATTTAAAAATCTAATCAACTTGGATTTAATATTTTGAATCAGATTTATATTAAACAAATTCATAGATTATATAAACATAAATCACGTATTTGTACACAAAATTTCCTCCAAATTTTGTAGGTGCTCAGGACTTTCATAATGAACACCACATCCCTGACTCCTGCTGAGGGAGCTTTAGTCTTACTGAATGCATTGGAATGTGCTAGGCCATCGGACAGGTCTTTAATGGCATCATGCTGGTTTCCTATTTATGTGTAACAACTCATCACAAACTTAGCAGTTCAAAGCAATGCTTATTTATTAACTCATCTTTTTGTGAGTCAGATGTAAGACAGGATATTGAATTCTCTGCTCGCAATATCATAAAAATCAGGTGTCAGTCAGGCTAAACTGTTATCTGGGGGACAATCTGCTTCCAAGATTCTCATTCTTAGTGACAGAATTTAGCTCCTTGAGGTTGTAGGACTAAAGTTCTCAACTCCTAGAGAACTGCAAAGAGTAGTTGTGGTTTGATGTCACAGCAAGATTCATTCGTTCATTCTCTCTCTCTCTCTGTGTTGTTGTGCTGAGAATTCTTTTATCAACAGTCCAGGATTTCTCACTTGTTATACTATTGATATTCTGACCAGACAATTTTATGTGGGGGATAGGGAGGGTTATCTGCTGTATTGTGGGATTTTGAGCAGCATTTCTGCCTTCTGTCTAAAGGCCAGTAACAACAACCCTGGTGGTTTATTTGTAGAACATCAAAATTGTCTCCAAGTATTTTCTGGGGACAAATAGTCCTCACTGAAAACCCCTGCCTTACAGCAAGTCAATATTCAGATGGCTGCTGACTAAAGATGCTGTAAACTAAAACATTTCTCTCAACTAACGCAGTTTTAAATTTTCACATCATATACAAAGCTTTAATGTCTCCCAGCTCACTAATTACATCCTAAGATATCCCTACTTGGTTTGCTTTGATTTACTTCTACTGTTACACAATCACGGTCATTGTGCATGGACTTAGTTTAATTCAAAAGGCCAACAGTTCAGCATCTCACAATATGAAGAGTAGGAAGAGTTCTCGTATCTCATATTTAGCATGTATTTCTTTATATCTTTTTTCTCTCTTTTTCTAAAATTTATAATTATGTTTAAAAATATTTTTCCTTGACTAGACAGAGGGCTCTACAGAGTCAAGGGCTTTGCTTATTTTATCCCATACTGCATGTTTAGGCCTACATGGCATCTGACTTATAGAAGTAGTTGTCATGAATATTTTTTGAGTTTTTACAAATTTAATACAAACACACACACACACACACACACATATATATATATATATACTTATGTATATGCTTATAGATAAGACATTTTAAGGAGACTTTAGCATTTCTATTAACACAGAATATTCTAGTATCACCTTAAAGCAAACTGAGATGACTAAAAATATGCTCTTGATACATGTTGTTGTTTCCTGTCTATAGAGGAAAAATGTACTTGACAGAGGCTTCACAGTTAATAGAAAAGTAAGGGATGCTCTGCTGATGTCAGTGCCTGAATTCATAGTAATGGGGATGTTTAAAAACTAGATTAAGTTAGGATGGTAAGCAAAGTCTATCTTCATATTTCTCTCTAGTATCTAGCAGTACTCTGTCATTTTTCCTACTTTTTTTTTTAAATGGAAAGGTGCAGACAGGAATGAAGGTGAGCAGAAACAGACAGGAAGAGACAGGAGGAAGAGGTGTATTATTTATTATGTTTTTATTGTACTTAGTTTTTCATCTTGATT
>RJWH01003317.1:102947-120170 GCA_004363575.1 Solenodon paradoxus | reverse complement strand
CTCTACCAGAGCACACCTTTTCCCCTGATTTTTTAAGGAAAATTAAACAAAATTTAGAAATATGTGCTTCTAATGAGTGACACAAATAATCTGAGTAGCTTACTTGTGGCAACTACTTAAGTTTAATTGCCAGAATTAAATTGAATTTTTATAGTAAACTCATAACTATGATTAAAATATACAATGGAGGATACATTTAAAATCAGAATATTAACCTATAGAATTGATGCAAAATCACTCACAATTTGTTCACTTTCCTTTCAGAATTCGAACATCTTTCCTCCCAAAGGCAGAAAATGTGGTGTTGGCTTTGACTTTAAGTCATTGCACTCACCCTCTCAATGCCTGGGGGAGATCCTCTATAAAATAATGATCATATTATCTAATGAACAAGATTGCTGGGTCTCACTCATGGAAAATTATTAACAAGTCATAGCTTTGCCCTCCATAGGCAGTCATCTCTTTGTAAGAAGTAACTTTTCTTATGTACCATCAAGAAAGAAGGGAGCAACTCTATTCAAATTATGACACAATACTACCTTCAGATAGGCTCTAAAATGCAACAAAGTTTCTAAAATGGTAAATATGAAAAAATATGTTTTATAATTAAAGACATAGGTTATTTATAAAAGATATCCCTCCTTCCACAAACTTTTCCTGAACTCTTAACTGCAAATGGTCTTGAGAATGTTAGACTTTCCTTCTTTCAGATGAAATTTTTAATAAAATATTGAAATGACAGTTGAATATTTTCATTTTATACTGTCTTTATGAACCATTTCTTTACCATTTCAATCACTTATTTTCCTTTTCTATAAAAATAATATACATGATCCTGATTCTGACTTAGACTTTCAGGGCAGCCTCACCATTAAATAAATAATTGACCCTCCTCTGAAGGCATTCATGGTCTAGGAGAAAGAAAGATAAGAAAACAAATAATTAGAATACAATGGAATAAATTCATTTTATGAACACCACTACTGGGCCTGCTCCAATATCTGGTGACCAAAATGTAAGATTACTTCCCAATTTTCCTAATAAGAAGATAAAATGCAAACAACAAAAGCAAAACAATTTTTTTGCATCCATTTGAATAAATAAGTTTTTAGGATATTGATGCACTAGTTAATAACTATTTTTGATAATCTGATGATTGGATTGCAAAAATTATTTAAAATAATATACTAATTCATCCATACTGTTTTTATACCATTCACACAGTCCATGAAGCCACTTTTCTCAAACTCGTCCTAGGACTTTGACAATCACGTCTTTGTCATCACTAGAGCTGTTTTTGTCTCATCAATTTGTTTTTTGGAGAATGCCATCTTCATTCTGTTGTCATTATTAGAAGTATAGCATTCATTTTAACTAGGCAGTGTGATTGAAAATGTTAAGCAAAGTCTCACGTGCCTATATAAATAAACATTGGAGTCATTTCTTTTAAAGTTTATCCTTTACAAATACATTTGTGGTCTCTTCAAGAAGTCGCTTTCTATATTACATTTGTAACTGACTGCATAAAAGCTTATTCTAAAAATGCTTTTTTCAAGCATGATATTACAATAAGAAAAATGTTTGAACCTGTGTAAGTGTGCCTGTCAGTTTTTATTAACCAGTCTCGTTAGGGAGAACTTTAAGTACTGATAACAATTATTTCTGCTTAATAAGTCTTCCCCCAAGCAATAGGTTGCTATTCAAAATAGAAATGAAAAGAATTCCCCACAATATTAGACTATTTGTAAAGAAATATGGTACCTCCTTTCCTTTTTGAAAGATGATTTTGAGAGGGAAATTCACTTTGCATTTAGACTGTATGATAATGCTGAGAAAATGAGGGGGGAGTTTTATTTGTGGAGATGAAAACTAGTCAGTGCTTGAAGCATTGGTTGGATGTTTCCAAGGACAGAATGAAGGAGAGGAAGAAACGAGTAGCCCATGCAGAAGGGAAATGCAGTCTCAAAAATAAGACATTTTCAGGAAAAGATGGTTTTATTCAGCTGGAGAGTAGAGTCCACTGCAGATGTGAAAAAACATACAGAACATAAAACCAGTTGTTCCATTGGGGTCACAACATGTAGAGCTAATGAATTCAGATTTTTATCGTGTAGGCAACAAGGGACCTTTCAAAGCTTTTAAACATAAAAATGACAATATTGGGTTTTTAGCTACACAAAATATCTAAACGTCAATGACCCACATTAAATATATATATATATGCATACACACCTATATGTGCATACAGGTGATATATGTATATATAAACATATAAATATACACATACACAGGCACACATACATACATATATCCACCTGTATATATATATATGTGTGTGTGTGTACATGTATGCTGTAATATATTGATATAATAAAAGCTCACTTATATAAAATGATCGTATTATCCACATTTGTCATCCACATTCATCACTTTTGTTTCTGTACCCACCACTGTCTATAGAGTATATTTATTTTATTCCAGACCATTTACCCAATATTCTCATAAACTGCTCCTCATCTTCCCCTATCAAAAACTTCTCTGGAGAAAGAACACCTCTGATGGATATCTTATTTAACTCTGTGACAACCTTGGTCTTATTATAACTACTGTATTGACAACAAAAATGCACCTTACAGAGATCAGATAAATTTTAGAGCTAGCATTGCAGAAGTAGGTTTATCGGCACACATCCTTGTTCTTAAAAACTATATGATGTATGAGTCTTGAGTCTGATATGCAATATCAAGGAATTTATGAACCAACTAAAGAGGAAAGAGTAACAGATGAGGAACTAAGAGGGGATAAGTCGAGGAACATGTAATTTAGTGGTAAACTCATTCAGAGGCTTAAGAGATCTTTGGGAGATTGAAGAATCCTGAAAGAAGGACCTTTAAAGATGCCTCAGATACAGACAGTCAATGAACTGGGATGATAACAAGTTTGCAAGTCTGGGAAGTTTCAGGACAGATGCATGGAGGGAGACTGTTTGGGATTAGAAAGAATGAGTAAAACAGGGAGAAATTCCAGTTGTAGAAAATGAGATTGGATATGAGTAAAGGGTATCTGTATGAAAGACTCTGATGTCAGAGAGAGATTGCACCAGATGTGCTGGTCCTTGTAAGCTGTAGGTTTCCATATGATGAAAAAGATAGATATCAGAAGATTCATCTGGCAGCCATATACAGGGTAGATTCAGTTTGTAGAAGGACCAAAGGGAAACCAGCTAACAGGTTGTTAAGGTAATATATGTGTGGAGCAATGACGACAAGAACGTTTTCCTCTCTGATATAAAACGCATGGAAACAGACATGTCTATGAAAACCTCCAGAAAATACAAAACGTGCCCTTGGCAACTTGGAGGTTTCCAGTTTAACTGGACAGAGGCCATGGACCGGTGAGTCACTGGAGACTTTTTGAACAATGCACTCCGACAGCCTCACCTTGCATTCATTCAGCAGTAGTGTACCTGGAAGGTAGGGTAAGACTCATCAAAAACTGTACTGAATAATTCTGTGATGCCATAGACCAGCCAGGCAGCCTATAAAACTGCTGCCTATGATCCAACCAGCTAATGCAAGGAGATGTTGAGAAAAAAGCAATCGACTCTTAAACGTTAACGTCAGTCGGTTCCACTAATTGAAAAAAGGTTGAGTTAGTTTATCAAGATTTAGAGAAAACAACAGTTTCTGTGGTCACTCTCCAATTACAGGGAAAATCCCTCAATTTGCTGTCACAGACAATGTCTTTAATTTAGGAAAATGGGAGAAAAAAATGATAATGTTGTTAAGCACGCCCCATGTTTTTGGACTCACATTCTTTTTCTATTTGCCTTTTCAGAATGTTTCTGCCTGTGTGCTCTGTTTACTAATGTGGACAGAGTAATAAAGCCTTCCAGGATAGAGGTACGGCTTCCTATTTGTATTCTGCAGCATAGACAGAATCTACTTTAGAAGCCTATATGGATAAGCCCCTGAATTTATTTAGATGCTCCTGGCATTTCAGAGAACCTAGTTAGTGCTTCCCTCTGCTTTATCCCTTTAGATCTTAGAGGAGTGGCAGAATTTACACTTGCCTAAAATAATTCACTGAGGAGCAAGAATAGTTCTCGGAGTGGTGCCCAGGGTTTGGTGAGTGATGTCCTTTGAGCCGTCTCACCAGTGAAGATGTGCACTCTGCAGTTTGGTTGTGGTCATTCTGTGAGAAAGGAGTGTAAGTTTGATGTGACCCCTGAGCAGAGCAATGGGGGAAATCAAAGGGAGGAAGTGGGAATCTGAGTGCTTTAGCCATGTGCTGGGGTTATACAGATGAGTACTGACCAACAGAGATGTGATAAGAACCAAGAATGTGAGCTGCTTATGACTACGTGCTTATTTCACATTTTCTTTTAAAAAATAAAAATGACTAGAATGGATTATAATACGGTATGTCATGGAGTCTAATATATGTAAGCTTACATCAGTTCAACAAGTTGAAATTATGTACGTGTAGTTTGTGCTCTATTTTGTGTGAAATCCAGCTTCTGTTTTATAGCCAAAGGACATCTCTGTTTGGGCAAGGCGTGTTTCAAAGTCATAGTAAATCCATGAGCCTGGGGGAGATCTAGTGCACCCTAACTTCTCCCAAACTGCTTGACTCCAGAAAGGAGTTCTCATTTAGAAACAGGAAAATGGCATCACTGAGAAAAGCTTACAGCGTTGAAGAAGTAACAGAGGAAGGTGAAGGAATCTCAATTTTACCATCACTGTAATCTAGTGTTCCATTCATTCTCATCGGTGAATTCTTTCTATGAAATGTAGACAGAGATCTTGCAAAATAGAGCACAATTCATGGCTGATAATTATCTGATGTATTTACTGGCTTGAAATAAAATGAACAAAAACAAAGAAAATGTAGTGAATTTTGCCTACAGTCAAATTTATTTCATTTAGGACAGTCCATTTTATTTTTATTTATGTGCCTCCTCTTTAGTGTGTCAAGTATCCTTACTTCTATTAAAGAATAATAATCATTAATGCTTGATGAATGTGCTTTTAATGTTGTCCTCTCCCCAGACAGTAGAAAATGTTGGCAAATATATGTTAGTTCTAGCCATGAAAATAAGCCTAGAGTCCCCTCTGAAAGATGACAGAGACCAGTTTCAGGAATCAGACCCAGCATGCAAGTCATATTTCTGCTAATATGCACATTCAGTGGCCTGAATAAACTCACTGAGTTTTCTGGTCCTTACATATTCATTTGTAAAATGAGGGGTTTTTTTGTTTGTTTTTTTTGCCACATTACGTGAAGGTGGATTACAACTATGAAATGTTCTTCTTTTGTGATTCAGCTGAGATCTTTTAGGAGGGCGGTGACAAGTTACAAAAGGCAGACAGTGACTCCCAACACAGAGCTAGTGTGTATTTAGACCAGAGGCAAATTCTGTGATCCTTCTTTCAGAAACTCCTCCTTGAAAGCCTATGAAAGGATGCGTGCTACATAAATAAATGATCATCAAAGGAAAGATTTGCTGCTAAAATGCAACCTGTATGTACATGGTGGTATAGGCATGTAATACCTTCTGAGTCATGCCTACTGAGAAGCTGCCCCTTCTTCTGACATGACTAATATACCTTTCTCCAATCCTTATGTGAAGCTATATTCTAGTTTTGGCAGTTAAACTGATTGATATTGGCTTTATCATTTTAATATGTCTATAAAAATACCTGTTAAACCTGTTCTAATCTGTTGGTAAGTAGGAGTCAAAATAGTTTCCAATAAATAAACTGAAATATTTTTCTTGATTTACTACCTAGGGTTGGAAGGAAGAAGAATCGAGTTCAAGATATAATAAATCTATTTGAATATATTGTATAAAAAATAAAACTATAAATCATTCCAGTGTACAGTAGTTTTGATAGTTAACTCCAGTTAATGGTTTTGAACATGAAATCCCTGCAGAAAATTTGCAGGACTTTTAAGTCTTAATTCTGCTACCTTGCTCTTACTGGCATTGTGTAGTACTAGTAAGTATCACTCTTCCACACCAAAGCTTTCCAACTCATTTTTTGCTCTTAATTTGTCTTGAAAATGTGCTAGTAACCAATGTTCACAAGCAGAATTGACTTTGTAATGTGCATATCTACTGGACATACTGCTTTCTTCTTTTAAGTTTATATGTGTGTTATTTATGATTCTAGTTCCTTTCAAGTTATTTCCTATTCTTCATCTCAGTGGGGGAAAGGTCCCCTCAAGTATATTTAGGGGTTATGTCCCAAAACAAATTCTAAATGTTTTAAACTTCTGTGAGGAAAACATCAAAAGTAAAAGCGAGCTTTTCTCCCCAATAAAATTCTCTAAATACAATCTTCTTATTCTGATGTTTACCTATTCTAAAACACACTTCCCAACATAGATCTTCAGCTACCGAAGAGATCATTTTGGTTTGATTTCTAGTTACTTCATTACTTTACTGAATTAGGTTAAATAATTTTTAATTAAAACCTTTTAAAGATTTCAGAAGATGTGAAAGTTCTGTATAATAGTTGAGAAATGTCATATACCACACAATAGGCTTATCACTTTATATCTTTTCTTTTTTCATGGGTAGAATATATGATCTAGTCTGATTTCCCTTCCGAATAAGAATTCTGTTATTTGGAACTTATATGTATACTTATTAGTAAGCAATATAGCTAAAATTTAGCCATTTAAAATAAATATGAAGAAAATACACAGATAAGTTCATATAATAAAAATTTTGGTTGATAACTGTAATAGATTATAGTTATGCATACATGAGTGTGTATTATAAAAAATATCCTAATTTCTGAAACTTTATTATTTAATGTTTCAGCAAAAGCAAAGAAGTAAATCACATTTTTTCCTGCATTGCTTAAAGCAATTCCTCTTAATATAATTTAGAATAGAGCTAAATGTATGTTTCTAATGTGCCTTTTTAAATCTGAACAGATGATTTCTTTCATCTGAACAGTTGAAGATAATGAAGTCATTTTTGCAATAATAAATCTCTTCTTTGCAAGTATTTGTCCACCAGTAATGAGCAAGTTAGACTATCTTAGCGTTTGTTTAAAAATTCCACTTTCTTTTAAGCATATGAATTATGTTATTGAATCTGGAATTAATATTACTGAAGTAGTCATATTAAATCCTTTGTGGAAACAAGAAAAGAATAAAATATAACTGATCACTTCCTTGGTTCTTCCAAAACTATATTGGTAATACACTTAGAAACTGAGTTGCATATTACATAGTGGGAAGCACAACTGTTCATCCAATAAACATTTCTTGAGCAGCTTCTGTTCGTGTATTTGTTCCTTCATTTATCACACAAATACTTTTTTGAGCACCTACTATGTCTCCATCAGACTTTGGACATGCAGAAATGTATCAGTGAGAAGGATTTAGATGACTTCTACCTACATGGAGCTTACGGTTGAGCCTGGAGAGAGTCACATCATTTAAACAGGTGTGCATGTGTTGGATGTTATAAAAGATAAGGAGATAATGCAGAAGATGGTAAAAAAAAAAACAAACACAGGAAAGTTGCAAGGAGAGTTCATAGCAGCCTGACTGATCTGAAAGATTCTGAGAAGTGACCTGCAAGAGGTGACGACTGAGTTAAGAGCTGATATTAGGTTAGAAGAAAGAGCATTTCAGACAAGAAATGAACACTAAGTTGGAGGTTTTGATTCCTGAGGGATATTGGAGCACTCAAGATGTAGGAAAATCAAAGTAAGAATAAACCTAAGAGGAAGGTTGCAAGAGCTTGTCAGTTGGCTAATAAGTGCAGGTCTTTTGGACAATAGTGTGAATTTCCTTTTGTTTTCACTTTTTGTCCCAAGTGCAATGGGAAGCCAGAGAAAGATATTAGACAGGGATTTCTGAGAAAATGAACTTCAAATTGGAGTTTGGAGAACTTTTTGTTTTTTCTTTTAAAGAAAGGTGCAGGCAGGAATGACGGTGGGTAGGAGGCAGGAGAGAGTGGAGGAAGAAACATTTGTTTATTTATTTATTTTTGATGGTTCACTTTGGTTGCTCCCCTTGGCCCCAGAATGTGAAACTAGGTCCATGGGATATACCTAGACTGTTCTTGTCTAGAGGTGGAAGACCTAACCATCACTCCACCAGGGTGCCATGTGGAGAATAACTTGAAGGAAGGAAAGAACAGACACAGAGAGTCTTAAGGTTCTTGAAGCAATCTAAGCAATAGTTTGGACAAGGAATGTGGCTGTGAAGTGTGAGCAATATGGATAGAGTCTAGAGAATTCAAATAGAGACTCCACAGGTCCTGGCTATTAGTTTCGATATGGGGATAGAGGTAGACTTCTAAATTTCTGGCTTGGGCACCCAAGTGGATGGCGAATTTTTGTGGAAGCTAGAGGAAGACAAATTCCGAGAAAGTCATATCAACTCACTTTGAGCTTGTTGCTTTGAAGGTGTCTATGAGATATTCAATTGTTGATGACAAATAAGCATTTTAAAACATGGTCTGGGGCTCAGAAAAGAGGTCTGAGCAGGAGATATAAATTTCAGATTTGCTTTTATGGATAATAATTGAAGCCACGTGAGTCTACAGATTGCCTAAGATGAAAAGGTGTGGAGTGAGCAGGAAAGACATTACAGAACTGAACTCTGAGAAATTCCAATACCCAAAGGTCCGAAGAGGAGGAGGAGAAGAGACAGTCTGAGCCATTTAAAGCAAACCGGGAGAGGAGCCTCTCTCAAAGAGTCTGAAGGAGAATTGTGATCACAGCGGTAAATTCTGCCAATAGGTCAACTCAGGTCTGTGCTGTGTAAAGGGAATTTCCCTGAATACACAGAAAACCAGGGAGAAAGAAGACAAGGACTTTACCCTCAAAATGCTAATTCACCAATGAGGGAAATGGGCAAGTAATTAACTTCTAAATAGAACTGAGGACTCAAGTGCTTCCTAGGTTGGAGACAGACACTTAGAAAATAAGGAGAAATTGATATCATTGTCTAAATCATTTTGTAAAATTGGTTTTAAAATTTTTAGATGAAATTTGGATGCAAATGCATTTTTAAGGTGTTCACTTGAGCAATGGCATTAAGAAAAACCACTATTCTCCTTTATGTATGTGTTATTTGGCTGATACAAAGCAACCATGTAGAACAGAGAAGAAAGAAATACTTTCTGCTCAGGAATGCGAGTGTTTTTGACCCTGGCCCAATGACTCAGCTACCTATGAGCTTATTCAGGGAAGAGTTTCAGGATATTTCTTCTCAAGTTCACTTTGTCTCATGACAGCCACTTCATAGAGATCCAGGAATTTAGCCTTAAAGATTGGACCTGAAGGCAAAGGAAGATATTGTTTTTTCCTCTTCGGGGTGACAAAATGTCCCATGTGTTAAATTGCTCAGCAATAGCTGGGACAAATGTCATAGACATTTAGTAATTCAAAACTGGAGACAGTTTGGACACAACATAATTCAGTAATTACTTCCATTATAATTATTTAAAAGTTGTCCCCAAATATTCATGTATCTTTTATGTGTGCTTCTTTGTTTAATATAATCTTACTGTTCAGAATTTAAGCACCAAAGAAATAACTCCAAAAATTCCTTCTAGTAAAGTATTATCAAGAACTGTATTTGTGATTTCATTTAAATAATGATCTCTCTCATGAATTTAATGTTTGTCTTCATTTGTTTTCATACTTATTTTACCAAAATTTCTGGTAGCTAAGCATGGTGTGTTTGTTTATTTGTTTTTGTTGTAGTTTTAGGAATACCGCTACCTTTAGAATGAAGTAGTTTTAATTCCCTTAGTAATAGTTTGATGCTATATAGAAAATGCCTCATGTTTAGGAGCAATGATTGTATTTCATTAAAATAATATAATTTAGAAATTCGCTTGCTATAATTTCTATTTTATGATAAATGGATGAAGCTTTACAAACTATAATTAAAATCATCTAATTTAAATACCTTGAGAGACTTTGTCTTGGGCATACATTGATTTTATCTGACTATGGGGACAGTAAGTAAAGGATTTTTTGCAGTATGAAATTAAGATCCTCTGCTAGACCAGAGTTTCCCACTTAACCTTCTTAAACATGTCACTGAAGAAATATTATTGTAATCAGAATATTTTTAAAGTTTTGAAAGAAGTGTAAAATATACTGGTTTTCTTGAGCATGGTGAATTACTTCATATAAACTAAACAAGTTTCAAACAAATGGGACAAACTTTTATATTTATGGATGTATATATTAAATCAAACTGGAGTTCTATATATCTTCATAAGAGTTCACATGTTACGGAGCATTAAAGGTCCTTTTGACATGAGCAAATCAGGAATTAGAATGTATTTTCTTCCCAGTATGTTCTATCCTTTTTGTTTCTCTGGGAAAATTTTAATTGACATGTGAGATTATCTGTCATGAGAGCTTATATTTATCAGCTTGCTTAGTACTTTTAAATTTAATCCCCAGCAATTTTGTCATCAGAAAATAGCCATATTTATAACAGCCCACTTTGGGTTGAATTCACATGTCAGAGATTCAACACATGTGGTTTCCTTTGGGCTCCACGGGTTTTGACTCAATATATAAAGAGCTGCAGGAAAGCAGATGTGAGATCTGAATTTTCATTCCCTGAAAGATGCTAGAGTGAGCCAGGGGAAGGAGGAAGCATCACAAAACAGTATGTATGGTATGATCCAATTTTGGTCTGGAAAAAAAAAAAAGGAAGGGATTACTCTATTTGTTTAAACATGCATGTGAATAGGGCAGCGAGATTAGAGATGATTTTTTTTTTTTCAAACTTCTCTATATGCTCTGGAGTGCTTGAATTGTTTTTGCAAAGAATAATCAGTAAGACATTGTCATTTTGGGGAAAAAAATGACGCAGTCAGCTATTGGGGAGTGGGGGAATTCCATGCTCTACCAAACTTGAAGATGTAATTACAAAGAACGATTCTGAGCAAGAAACAGCATGTGCTGTTTTGTTCTTATGTTTTGAACCTTTAAAAATGACTGCTGTAAGCCTGAGTTCTATTGCATCTATGCGTCCTTAAATGAGACTACATCTTGCTTCTATGGATTTGAATTTTCAGATTACAGACTGCAAAGACTTCACAAATTTGAATGAAATTTCTTCAGCTTTCATTGGTATATGCCCAACATCATCTTCAAAATTATCTTAAAATATTTGTAAGTTAACACATTCCTAAATTAATCTAATTAATTATCATCACTCTTGTAATACTCCTGTCTTTTTCCCTGTTTCTTGTTATCCTTTTCTCAGTGCTGCTGTTGAACATTCCGAGGTAAACACCTGGAATGAATAGGAGGAAATTCAGGTTAGAAAACCTGGACTTAAGTCATGTTTTTGCCTCTTAACAAGCGAATGACCTTGAGTATCAATTAACCTTTTATTTAATTGTTCCAGCTTCCTCATCTGCAAAAGAGGGATAATAGCACCAGCCTTAAATGTTTCATTGGCTGTTCGTGAGGATCAAATTAAAGGATATATGTAAACTATAAAATAATATACAAGGAAAAATGTTACTGTAGTAAATAATATTTGTAGTACATTCAGGAAGACTGTTAACAAAAATCATGTGTTATCTGTTGACTGCCTTTATTGCAGATTACAGAAGATAAATTATCGAGAATCTGGGATATTAACATTTTAGAAACGTAGACTGATGGTTACAATTGTCTTGAAATAAAGTAACTGGAAGTTCACCGAGTAATATGAAATATCTAAATATGAATGCATGCTCACATAGGGATGAGAACTTGAGCTGGTCTCTAAATGGATCCATATCCCCTTTTGGCTCTGAAGATTGTAGACCACTTTCTTTGGTTGATCGCAAAGATCCCATATGGCAATTTCTTTCTTTCTCTGTCTTAATTTTTAAATTGGAGTAACAGTGTCTCACTACAGAATATTATGGGTACTGTTCTGTGATATTAAAGAAGACTCATCCCAACAGGTTTCAATTGATTAATGAGTATGTATAAAGCATTGACTTGGCAGATATAGAAACACCGAAAATAAAGAAAATGCCATCCCTGGAAAACACACTGTCTGGAAGGTAGATGGGAAAAATACATAAATAAATACGATGTCAGGTAAAAAAGGCAAATGCTTTTCAAAAATATATGATTTAAATACTATGTGATTTAAAGCAGAGAGGAATCAGACTTGGTTATGTATAAGTCCAAATGCTTTATGATAAGGTAGAGAGGGTATGAGATTTTAGTGTGAGGACTTTGGTTTGACTACCAGATAGGGTTTTCAAAATGGCACTTGACATGGCCTCAGAGATTTTTGCTGTGAAGACCTATAGATAGAATTCACTGTTTCACTCATTAGAGATTCATTGTGAGAATGCAGTTAACCACTTAAGGAGCTGAGAATCCCATGGCAGTCCAATAGGGTAGGAGCCATCGCTAGGGCAAAAATGCCAAGGAAGTCAGCCACCAGGCACCCCATTCAGTTTGGTAGAAATAACAGGGAAAAGGAAAAAAACATGTTGAAAAACATGTCCACTAGACCAGCTGAAGGTGAAAACACATTTTTGGACATAGGAATAGAATACCCAGGAACAGTTTTTGAAAGTTTAATTTGACCGAAGATGTTCACAATGCATTGAGTGATTTTAAATGCTTGGGTACATATTGAGGACTTTATGGGAATGTAAAACATTCTATGTCAGTTCTTTCCTTTAATCCTCACAATGGTGCTTAGAGGTAGATATTGTCATTCCAATTATAAAGATGAGGAATTTGAAGCTCAGGAAAGCAGAATGACTTATTCAAAGCTACGTAGCTAGCTGATAACGGGCTGTGGTAGTATTTCAACCACGGCGTTGATTCTGAATTCTGTGATCTTGAACTCCACCGTGTACTGAGTTTCAGAGACAAAGAAGTGAGCAGATAGAACAGAACTTTTAACCTTGACCCTCACTGAGCCTGTAGTGTCATTCTAGCCTGTTCATTTATGTCCACAATGGGGATTTGATGAGAAGCTATGCAATTCATTCATCCTTTATTCATTTTTTCATTCCTTCAACAAACCTTTATGCCAAGTGTGATGCTAGGTGTTTAAATGCGGCATGAATAAGATAGATTCCTTCTTGTTAAAGTGTTTACAATTTATTTTTTATTGATTTTTATCGAAGGAACATTGCATCATGATACTATATAGGATTAAGGGGCATATCATTGCAAATCAACATCTGAATGATGATCCATTAACTTCATCACCACCAGTTCTTCCTTCACCATACACGTGATCAAGGAGAGCGTGGGATAAACAGACTATTTCAGGAAACTGAGGTAACTGCTAGGGCAGGAGTTAAGGAGAGGATTTATAGAAACAGTTGGGAGAAGTCCCTTATGCTGTCTTAGAGGGGATAAAGGGAAAGATGCTTGAGGAGCAGCTTCTGAAAGGAAATGGGGAAGATAGGCGGTTTAGCCGGAATAAGCAGCAAAGGAGAGAGAGTAGGAGGCTGAGAGCTTGTAGGATGTTGTCAGATCTGTGAAAAACTTCATGGAGCTGCCTGGTAGTGGTGAAAGAGAAGTGTTCTAGAGAGAGCCCTGGGAGCTGGGTCATGAATTGCTATTTATCCTTTGGGAAAAATGACCCTCCCCATTATTAGTGGGAGTGCAAATATAGACAAGTTAAAAAAGTATATATTACAAATGTTTTATGTTTTTTGTACCCTTTATTCAGATATGACACTTTGGGAAATCTCATTCGAGGGAATAATTTAAAATATAGACATGGATGCTATTCATGAAAATCTTTTATATATCAAATTTTATAAACAGCATAAATGCTCAGCAACAAGGGGACAATTTAATCAATTACAAGTGCTTCAATATGATTATGAAATATTTGTATATATATACATGTGTATGGCTGTAATTTATAATTGCTGCATTGAAGGAAGAGTAGATCATTATTATCTGTGGATTCCTTATCTTTAAATTGACCTACTCACTAAAATTTATTTGTAACTCTAAAATCAAAATTCAGGACACTTCATAGCTATTCACAGACATCCAGAGAGCTGGAGGCAAAAATCAAGTCACAAGAAATAAATGTTTCCCACTGAGGTTGAGTAAAGTGATGTCTGCTTCTCATTTCAGTTCTCTTGCAGTAAACAAATGTTCTTTATGCAGTTCAGCAGTGCCATACTTTTCACATATTTGTGCTTTTTTTTGGTAATTTTGCTTTTTGAAAGGCTAGGACTGAGGCGCGATCTAGTACTCCCTCATACAACAAGGCTGCCCTGTACCTTTCTGAGAAAATATGTGTGTCTAATAAGATTTGTTCAGACATGACCTACAATGGTGTTGCTCATTGAATTTTACATGCATCAAAGCCATGCAGATTGATATTAATGAATCAAAAAATATATATTAAATAAGTTATTTTTAAAACAGAAAAGCATATTAAACGAGATTGTATATTGATTGGTTGACAAAATGTTGACTAGATGCTCACAAGGATCTAACCCTGTATTTCCTTTAGGAGCAATGTTTCAGTGTTGGTTAATTCAATTTTAGCAGGAACTTTATAGAATATAACTATCTCAAATAATGGTTGTTTATACATGTATATATACATATACGTATGTGCATATATATATATAAGTACATATTACCAAAATATTAATTTTGTGTATTTTTTGCACTATAAGTGAATAGTTTTCTATCATCTTCTATAACATTCTATATGCATTAGAACCCCAATTTAAGAGTAAAACAAGACAAGACAAGAAACTAACATGGAGTTGATTTTGTTTAAGTGACGTCAATTCCATTAACAAAAAATAATGCAATGAAATATCAGTTAATTTAGGTTTTCATTCTGCTTGAATGAATGGAGTGAGCAGAGCTAGACAGCTCTTGTGCAATACTATGTTTGATAGAATCCCAGGGCTGAAGTCAATATTCATCTAACTCATGAAAAAGACAGACACAGATCATCTCATAAGATCATCATTCTCCTGTATCCTCACATCTCTCTATAAATTATCTCAACCATGGCTGATGTCACCTAGTTGAGTTGATGAATATCTCAACTACAGAGTTGTTTGTATCTCTTGGATAAAATCCACCTGGGAAGGGTGATTTTCAAAAAGGATAATTTGGAATATGTTAAAGGTAGTCAAGAGAAAATTAATTTTTGCCTCGGTGCATGCATAGCCAAAGCAACTGAGAAAGTGTCTGGAAAATAAAATCACTTGACTGAGATAAAGCTGAGAACACACACACACACACACACACACACACACGCACACATACACACAGAGTTCATGGTGATTATACGCTAGAACCTGGGACACTCCAACTAGCAGGAGCAATCACAGGAGTCCTTCAGTGTCCAGTCACATGGACACCAGCAGTAGAAGGAGAGCCCATGAGTTCTTGAAACCATCTGCTCAGAACTCTGATTTTTTTCATTACTTTAAACAGCCAAGGTCCTGATGTCAGTTGTAAGGCTAAGACTAGGAAGGCCTGGTTTGGATTAACAATGGAGAATCTTGACAATGAAACCAGTCAGTTTAAGAGTAGCCTAGAGTGGGTCTGTGCATGACAGAGCTCATAGGAATAAAAGAAACTGACTTCCTTTTCATTTCCCTTTTCGTGGGAGTATTTCAGTATGAAGGCCGAATATGGGGAAGCCTGCTCCTGGGAACAGATATCTAAGAGGGGATTCCCTCTGTGATTTCTATTCAAAGTATTAGCATAATTCCTCAAGCACAGGCTCTCTAAGATACCTTGAGTTATTTATTAATATTTAAAGAGGTTATTTGGCATGAAGCATGGAGTATAACTCTTAAAAGGAGCTGACAGCAGAATACATTTGTTAACTAGAAAGACATGTCTAAACTGTGCCAAAAGAAATACTGTGTAACAAGCTTGGTGGGGAGGGTTGTTTTTTCTATGGGCATGTGTGTGTGTGTGTGTATGTATGTGAGCACATGTATGTGTGTGTGTGTGTGTGTGTGTGTGTGTGTGTGTGATTTTTTTGTTTCTCCACTATTTCTACTTACTCAAGCTACTCCTGTGTTTGGGGCTCATTTGTGAATGAAACACTATTGAAAAAGGAAAGAAAGGCTGCCGTGACCAGGAAAACTTATCTTCTATCTGCCCCTGGGGCAGTCTATTCTCCTTGCTTAAAATTTAATAGAAGACCACCCCCACTGTCCTCCCATCTAACTTGTTTATATTTTCTTCATTTTCTTCATTTTAATGAGGTGATGAATAAATGTGCTTTACAAGGAAAAAGGGACTGTCAGAGCTAAAGACAGGAGTTCTCTGTTCATTCATCCAGGAGGTAAGGCACAAACAAGCAAAATGCAAATCCGTCTGTCAGTAATCACACATTTGGCCTGGGGGGATAACCCAGTTAAGTGAAGGTAGTTAATTTTTCCTCCCTACTGCTTCATTCCTGGGCCTCTTCAGAAGGGGAGGTAGAGAGCTAGTTACTGATTTGTTTCTTTCTCCAGACCACTGACTAACAAACTTGTGTATCTCTTGCCAGCTCCTAATACCAAGGCTCTCAGCATGTGCTCTCCACAAAGTGTAGGGATGCTAAGCAAAAATGTATCAATAGTCTATATCACCTTGGTCTGAGAAGGCTCAAGAGCTATCAGAGTGATCCGAGTTACATATAGCTTGAAATATAATGTCTTGGGAGTCATGCCTGGGTGACAAAAGCCTAAAAAAATAAATAAAAGCAGGCCATGATTGCTGTCAACCTCAGAATGGTGGTTGCACTTGAAGGGAGGCACGGCTGCAGTTACGATGGAGGGCAAAGTTGAGTTTCTTGACCTGGGTGGTGGGCACACAGTAGGTGCTCGCTTTATAGTAATTCACTAAGGTCTGTCAATAGTTCAATAAAATGTAGTGTAGAGGCTGCCATTGACATAGAGAAGGGACCAGCATGAGAGATACATGTAGGAAGCTGGTGCGATGCTCCTGTTCCTTGTCCAGAAAGCTCCACAAAGGAGCTTGCGCATGTGAGTCTTCTTCCAACTGACACTCAAGTGCACTTTTTAGATGGAAATCAAATTTCAATCAAAGTGTAGACATTCAAAAGTCAAAAGACTTGAAAACATTTATTCAAATTTTACTCCAATGATCTGTGTTTCTACCTGGGGGGGGGGGGGCAGAGAGGAGAGAGAAGAAGGAGGAGGAGGAGGACGGGAAGGAAGGAAGGAAGGAAAGACGGAAG
>RJWH01003317.1:0-102847 GCA_004363575.1 Solenodon paradoxus | reverse complement strand
GGAAGGAAGGAAGGAAGACCCTCTTATTTCTCAGATCTTCTCCACGGTGAAGACTAACCAACTCCCAATAATAGCAAAACCTGGTGCTCAATTTGTTTAGGGAAAAGCATGGAGGGAGGAATTGAGAAGGTGGATTGAGAGGAAAACAGTTTATCTAGAGAATGCCATAAGACTTCCCGAGGCTATGACTTTCTATAAATAGAAAACAACATTGAAATACTCAAGGCAGTGGGTCAAAATAAATATATGGTAGCTTCTCCAACTTTGACCTTATATGTGTTAGGATAACCAAACAGCACTCAATAACACTGTTTTGATTTGCTTTGCAGTTTTGCTGATAGAATTTTTCTTGCTACTAGGCTGTTAGGTCCTGTTAGGATTGAAGCCAACAGAGACATTTCGGTAGTTGTACTAATTTTTTTTTTTCATCTACTGAGGATGGTCTTCACTAAAAGTCCAAGTCCATTTGGGATGTAATCTAATCTTTTTAATAGCCGATACAAGGAAATGAATAGCTTCTTGTATACAGCAGAGGTGAAGCAGGTTTGGACAGCTGGTACCTCCCTCCCTTTTTTTTTTTTTAACATGTCCATACAAAGATAAGCAATTTTTCTAAAATATGAGATTGCTAGAGAATCAAGCTAGCACATTAGAAATGTGCTCTGATTTCTCCCCCTAGCATTTTACATGATGGGTTTTGTTTTGTTTTTTGAAAATAGGTATGTAAGAACAAAGGAACAGATTTGAAAACCCTAATTAAAAACAAACAAACAAAAAAGACAGCATTCAAATGCTCTCCTGAAGGTAGAGTAGATGCAGACTTTCAGAGCTATAACAATAAAGGGTGTGGGAAGACTTTTTCTGGCGTCATGAAAATTAACGTGGGCTGATTGCCTTTAATCATCACCTAAACGAACAGAAAGAAAGGGCCCGGATTTCTTAGTGACAAGAAGGTGCTCTTTTCTGACCCAGGATTACCATGTAGTTCCTCAAGAAAAACCCTGGGTGAAGGTAAAGGAAATACAGTTTAGTGTAACATCCCTTAACTATTTCCAGATGTTTACGAAAACTCCTAGTTTGTCTCATCTGTTCAGCAGGGGGAAAAAACATAAATGGAAAAGCAGGGATCTATCCCTCTGTCTGCTATCAATTAAATCATCAAAACAAAATTATCATTCAAATTACAATGTATCATTTCACTTTTAGAATGTATGGGGGAAAACCATCTATGAAACAAATCTGTAAGCCATCAAAGCAACAAAGCAACATTAAAGTTCAATGAGCAGTTTGTTCATGCATGTTTTAATCTAGTTAAAAAATGGAAACCATGTTCACGTGGTCAAAATAACACTTGCGTCAAAGGAATCTTTGAGGTTCAATCCATGAGACAGGCAAACGATTTTTGTGAAACCCCAAAATATTTTCAAGAGGAGAAAGGACTCCCTAGAGATCTGAATACGGTGGCATTAGTGGAATTTTAATGTGGGAAAGTAACTAACAATAAGGCAAGCTTGTTAAGGAGGGAAAATATCAAATGTTCGGCTTCTAAATGTGTTCTCTTCAATGATTATGTAATTGAGAACTGTTTTTTTATTTTCTATTAATACTTACATTCTATTGTTTCCTATCATGCATATGCTAAGCTTGCTTTGTATTAAGTTTTGTGTTATTGTGTCTTGCCATGTTAAAGTAATTATGTGTCTCTACAAAAGAGATTTATTACCTTCATGAATCTGACCATACACACATCTTAAATAAATTAATGAACTGACAAACAAAGAGTACACCCATCATTCTAAGTAGCTGACAACATTTAAAAAGCAGTCACAATTCAGTGGCAAACATTTCTAATAGATGGGCACTTTTGGAAGGTTAGAGGAAGTTATTTTGTGAATAGTCTTGTCGGCAAGTATCCTAACTGGATCTAAAAGTTAATCAAAGATCAATGATACTACTGCATTTTTCTAGAGTACTGTTTTGTTAGAGTACACTGAATTATTTTCTATCAAAAGACCACATCACCCTGAAGGTTCTCAAGGAGTAATACTGTGGGCTGACTTAGAAACTTTATCCAAAACATACTGACCAGTTTGATTTAGTAATGTGAGACCAGGTGTGTGGATTTTATTAAAGATGAAAAAAAAAAAAAAAAGGTTATTTATGGAAGTGTGGCAAGTTTTGGCAAAGAAAATAAACACAGAAAATGTAAGCAGAAGAGTTTTCTCTGTAAAAGATTGAAGAAGAAAAGATTGGCTTTCTCCTTAAAAAAACAAAAAATAAAAACAAAACTCTGCTGTCATATTTTTAATCTAAAATATAAATGTTGAGTAATACCTAGGACAGCAAGATTATTTCTCAGTCTCCTGAAGATTATAAATAAATCCATTTCTCCTTGCTAAAAAAAAAAAAAAAAAAAAAAAAAAAAAAAAAGTTGGAGGAGGAAACTAAAACTGAAAATTTGTGAGTGAAGATATGTTTTGACCTGATTTTTACCATAATTGAAATGCAAGAAAATGTATACAGGATGCTGTCCGATTCATACTGCCTCTGTGCTAGTTTTTCCCTTGCAGAGCTGGAAAAGGATATAACGTCTTATTAGATTTTAGGTCAATAAAACGTATACATTAAACACTGAACCCATAACAGCATCAGGGAGTGTCTCATTTCTGCATTTAAAAATCATGCTAGGAAGCAAGAGAGCTGTTCACTTCTGAGTCTCACAGTACACAGGTTTTAAAATAAAAATGTTGAAACCTGTGTGTTCTGCTAGGTTTTATATTCAAAATTTTTCCAAGCATTTTACAGTTTGACAATTATTTATTTTTCTCATGAACAAAGCTTGCAAGAAAGATTTTAAAACTTCATTCAAAGAGAACTTCCACATAAAACATCACTAAAAGCAGTAGTTCCTTTAGCATACAAACGCCTTGCCTTTTTTTTTTCTTTCCTTGTGATTTCCTGTGGATAGTAGGTGTTTTTAATCTACCAGATTATGTTTGAAGATTTTTAAATGTTTTCTGTGTAACTAGTTAATATATCAGGTCCATATTTGAGAGACTAATTTTTTAGTAAACAAAATGCTCTTGTTTTCTTACTGAGGTATCATAATATTTTTTCCCCAAGACCCTTTATATGATTGTAAAGTTTTTGCTCTAATAGATTGTCAAGCATTTCTGATTTGCTACTGGTAGATTATGTTGATTTTCCTTCCTCAGAATTCAGAATGAAATATTTAACCATCAACTTTCCATAAAAACCACCACAATTCTATAAGTTTAATTTTAAAGTATAATTTATCTAGTGATACAAAAAAAATTCGTCACTCATATGTGCTTATTGTATCCTTTTCTGTATCTGTGACACTAGATTTTGAAGAAGAAACTCCTAATGCCTCCTATGCATTAAAAATAAGTAAATATTGCTTACATTAGGACTCACCACAAGAGTTAACTACCTGCTCAGGTCTGTTTGTATTTTATCATTATCATCATATTATCATGATGATCACCATCATCATCATAACTAATATTTCCCAAGTCCTGGCATGCAGTGTTCTGTTTATGTGTATCACTTAATTTCTCTATCTAGCTCTTCCAGAAAATTATCATCAGATGAACACCAGAGCATCAATGTCTTCATGTGAATGAAGGTGACTCTTGGTGGGAGAATTTCACCCAGTAACACTGGCCAGTATGTTTAATGCTACCTTTTGAATTAGTGAAGAAATTACCTGAAAAATTTTGTTTCCTCGTTCTTTACAATGTCCAGCTGAAAAAGAAATACTCCTGTGGGAAGGAAGGGTAATGATAGCAGAGTTTATAAAAGGTAATGGAGTGATCTCTATTTAGAATGGAGAATTATTTTCACACATGATTCCTGTTTCCCTTGTAACTTTTTCCTTGATGTAGAAGAGTGAAATTTATTGTGAATTTTGCTTGAAATGAACATTTAACAATGGAATTACTTCAATCATTTAAACTTACACCACTAAATATTCTGAGGGCTGCTTTAGAATCGCCATACATTTTCCTTCTCAACTAAAAGTTATTTCTTTAGAAAGTAAATACTCAAATGTCAGCAATAATTTCTTTAAAGTGCGTGCATTTCAATTTTGATTCTGTTGTGTAATGTTAGGAGAAAGCACCTGAAAAACACTCAAACTTCATTTTATCTTTCATGTCATTTGATATCTTTCCATACTCTTAGGAATTCTTATTTGTTTTTTTGTGTTCTTTCACAGATGAAATGCTTTTGAGAAAAATTGGACTTAGTTTTCACCCTTCAGCAGAAAACAGAGTTTGTTAAATGCCCCAGCTGAAACATTTTATATTGATTTTCTATGTCTTTGTAATTAAATTTAAAGTAGTAACTCATAGATAAAACTGTTATTACTGAAGATAGTTTTTCTATTACTAAAATTTCCTGATGTAAATCTCAATATAAATACTTTACTAAGAATCTCATTTTCCTTCTTCCTAGTTTCACTTTTATCAACTGTTTTGTCTCATAGCAATACTTCAAAAATATTCTTGAATAAAAAAAATTGCCATGTAGATGCAAACGGCCTTTAATTAATCTCTCCCCCGCCAAAGCACAGTGGGTGAATGTTAATTATTTCACATGTCGTAAGAGAAGAACTTTTCTAGAAGTTGTTCGTGGTACAGTAGCTGCAAACACTCTGGTGTCACACATTTGCCATTTCAACATCCCTCTCAGAAGGTTTTTCAATGAGTCCAGCTTTGTCAGTGTTCATTCAATATATGACATTATTTTAATACCTTTGGGATAGAAAGTAGCATTGTTTTCAACATTCAACGAGCTCAGAGAAAATATAAACACTCTGTTACATGTCCTGCCATAGCATTATAATCCTGTCATGTCTCAGAGTCCAAATTCCACCTGAATTTATTTTAAAAGTTGCCATGAAGAAGATGTTTTCTCTTTGTAAAAGTTGAAAGTGGGTTGATCATGCTTATTTGAATTCTATAAAACTGTAAGAACCATTCAAAGAACACATGCCACCTATAGAAGTAAAGGAAAAAGGAAATAAATGTTTCTTTATGATAGAAAGGCTCTCTTAGGGCAGTCTTCACCCAGTGAAAAGCATGTAGGTGTGGGGAATTAAAGACAGTTTCACCTGGAAAACTAGAGGAACTAAATCCCTAAACTACAGAAGCAAAGTATATAAAGTATTTTTTTCTAGGGCCAAAAAGGAAAAGGCATATGTAAGTCAGAAAGTAAACTAATAGAAGTGAGTTTGGTGTATGTTTGTGACACATTTAATCATTCTACTAAGAATATCATCTATTTGTTAAAAACAACCCAAAAAACACAGAAATGCATTAACAGAGAAGGAAAATTAGACATCACAGTTATTTAAGAAGGGTAATTTTTCCACAAACTGAAGTTATTTATCTTTATGTTTTCTCAGAGGAAAATATGAAAACTAGCTGAATTTGCCTACATGCAAACAGCTATGAAAAAAAAAAAGTCATTTAAAAGAGAAAAAATTCTTTTTGCTTGTAGACAAGCAAGTTTGGCATATTTTTTTCCTTCTTGTAATCTTTCCATGGGTCATCAATCATGAATTTTTCCTAGTATATTGCAGAGGCAGGGAGTGAAATGCGCAGTTGTGAATCTACCAATAGGAGGGTTTCCGTACCTGCACCTTTTAATAAGCCTTCTAAACAGAGTCAGAAGGAAACCCAAACTTTGTTATTTTACCTCATCTGTGATTATAACTGACATCACAGTGTTTTGACTGAGTCTTATGTATTTCAGCTAAGATGTCTGCGTAGTAAAAATGAGATTGCATAATTTCAAATTCATAAATTGATAAATTAAGAAAATTATGTATTCCGGAAATAGCTATAAGTTGTATTTTTTCTTTGTTTAAATATCAGTCCCTTTGAATTAACTCTGTAGTTTTAACTAGTGCACTTTCCATGTGTCATCTTCTCTTTTCATATTTGGCATTTATAATTACAAATTCATTCATCAAGGCAGTATCGCCTGCAGGTAGGTAATGTGATATAATTTCCTATAGTTTCATATGATAAAAGATTAAGATATTTTTCTAAGGTCCATGAGCAAAGAAAGACAAGACTTAAAAGCACCCAGTTTCTAATTAATTGCTTGAATCATTCTCTGCCACTGTTTTTGAAAGTGGTCCAATGCATTAATCGAAGCTGTAGTTTTCCACTAAAAGATGGTATATTCATATTTTGACTTCAAGACGCTGATGCACTTTTAAAAGGGGAAAGTGGAAAATGTAAACCTATTCAGTTTAACTCAGCATATGATGACCGAACATCTATTATATGTAAGCACTACCCTACAGGCGGATCACAAGGGCAAGTAAGATATAGTCCTTCACCTGAAAGAGCTTATGATATCGACCTAGGAAAAAAGCATGTGGAAAGAAATATTCAGGCACACATGGGGAGATCACAATAAAGAATAAAGATGCTACAGGTGTGAGAGGTGGTTGAGAGGCAGGCTGTGTTCCGGTACACTGAAATCTGTGAGATGTTGCGGGTTAGATCCAGTCGTTGGAGACTGGATGCTTAGATGATCCAGGAAAACAAATGGAGAAGCATGAATTTTCCCCAGTGCCAAAGAGAAAAAAAATACATATAAAGAAGCAGACATGGTCAGTTTTCCAGATGATTCTAGAATCAGCGTAAAGGAAGGTTGTCAGATGAGAGCGAACCTGCAACCAAAAAGATGAGTGAGGAGAAGTTTCCCACAAGTGATCTGCAGACACGGGCACAACCTGAGAGCAGAATCTCAGGCTCTAGCCAAACCCTGCTAAATAGGAATCTGTTTTGTCAAGATCCCCTGGTTATTCATGTGCCCATTAAAATTTAAGAAGCCCTCATCTAGACTGAGTGAGAGTAGGCACTGGGGTAGATTTTGAGATGGATGAAGAGAAAGCACCTACATCTGAAAGGGAAGAGTCATTGCTGGGGTCCTATAGGTCTTCTTTTCGGATCTAACAGCCATGAGCCATCGGCATTAAAGTAAGCAATCTCATTTGTATTCAGGATAAATCTGAGTTCAAGCACATTGCAAAGCCAATGTAGAATGAAGAATAGGTGACAAAGAAGAAGACAGAGAGATTTTATTTTTAACTTTGGCCAAAGCAAAATGTGAGACATCTCTGGAAAATTTAAGGGGAATTGCCCATGAGAAGATCACTTGCACCTCTGTGATCTGATGGAGGGTCAGGGCGGAAGTGAAAATGTAGGAGCCACCAGTCTATTTTGGATCGCTGAAATCATGATGGAGAGACATGATCATAGGGGGGAGAATATATTGACTGAGAAGAGCAAAGGGATGCAAAATTCCTGAGGAGAATGCTGATTAAGAGAAAGAAATCAAGAAAGAGCTAAAATACCCCAGTCCTACCAGGAGCTGAGGGAAGGGAGTGTTTCAGGAGAGTATGCTCAACACATTCCAGTGCAGCAGGGTTCCAGAAAGATTTATGTCTGCTGGATTTGGCAATCATTTTAGTTTGAAAGCTGGAATATTAATTTCTTAAGGAGAGTCAAATTCACAGTCTTCTGTTAGCTAGCTCATATTACTTCTGTAAGTGAAACAGAAATCATTACTGAGTCTGAGTCAAAAATGCAGTCTCTATTGGTGGTTTTACTCAGCATTTAATTTTCTGTCTGGCATTGAAAATTATATAGGGTTTCAATGAGATTCCCTAAGATGAGTAGCACCTGAAGAATCCAGGTGCAATGTAGCGCAGTAGCCCTAAAATCCCTTAGGGAGTAAATCACACTCTAAAGGTTAATTTCCTGGCAGATTAGCTGGCAGTTTCGGATTAGTTGTAGGTAGTGTGATCTTAAATATGGGATTTGGAGACAGGTAGCTCTGTAGTCAAAACTCATTTATGTCAAGTACTAGCTTTGCTTTTATACTTCTGTTTCATTATACTCATCTATAAAATGAGGCTAATAATGTCTATGGAGCCATTGAATTACATCTGTCTATCTATCTATCTATCTATCTATCTATCCCTCTATCTATATGGAGAGAGATCCTGAAACATGCCATACAGTAATCCATCCTGCCTCACCTCTGTAGCATCTCACTTATCTTGTGACTATTACAGAAAAGTAAGAATAATTAAAATTATTTAGAAAATTACAGTTTAGGTGATTATCAGGGAGGCAACATAATACTTCAAAAAAGGTGAATATTACAATTTAGGGATGAAATGCCAGCTTCATAATTAATTAGATGAGCAGCAGCCATTTATCTAATACGCGTGTATCACACACATTGTAGATTAAGTATTTTCATAAGAAGAACAGAATGTGAATTCCATGAGGGAATGGTTTATTTTGGTTAAGTTTATTGTTATAACTTAGCATATAATAAGGACATTCAAATATCCATATTTACCTGGATCTTCAAGAAATTTAAATTTTAGCTCTGAATTATTGTAGACCTCAATTTTTTCATTTGTGAAATGGCTTGTAAGGTCCTTTTGAGCTTTAAGAAGTTGCAACTTTGCAGTTACACACAGAACAAAAGAGATAAAAACCTGTATGTCTATATCAGAATAGGAGCAATGTAATTGTTCGTAGAGTTTATATCATTTATTAGGTTGGTGGAATTGGGCCGCCATTAATAGTGTTTACAGTAATAGATTTTTACTGGTCAGTCATCTCAGTGAACATTCAACACATATTTTTTGTGTACCTATTTACGTAATAAGCACTGAGAAATGGGAAAGTTGATAAATGCATTGACTACATGGGTTATTATATTTATTTTCCCTTTCATTTACCTTGTTTCTAGTGGAATAAAAAGTGGAATGGCTGGCAAGGGGTTAGCCTGCAGTGCAAGGTAACCCAACTACTGGATGCATTAAGCTAATCTGTACCAGAGTTAGTCCCATGCCACTGAATCTTATAGAAAGAAAATGTGGTTTGCAAAAAGGAAATTAAAATTAAAATAATTTCTTCCTGACAATTCGTGTTGCCATCGATAAACAGTAGAGTAGAAAACCTACCATGATGGAGCACCAGCAACCTGATCAAGTAGAAAGTATGCATATAAGCAGAGACCAAAAAAGAGAAGTCAATAAAACCACAGAAGGTAGAACTAGGGCAGTTAAAACAGCAAGGGTGATATAACTCATGTTGACAACCTCCTTGGACTGTGCCTGATTCAAAAGAATGCCTTTGCAGGCAAAGGGTTTCAATCCCGGGGCTTGTTGGTGAATGTTTTGTTGCATTTCCTGGTGTCTGGTGATAACCCCTTCATATACATGTCAGGAAGATATTCATCACTATGTATATAACTCTTCCCATAATTTACTAGCCCTCCCTTTATTTTGCAAGCAATATTTCATGATATGTTTAGAAATACCATCTCATAACTATTCCTGCTGGTGGGGTTACTGTTTAATTTTGTCACACGGTGATAATTTTGCAAAGCGTTCTTTAAAACTTTTGTTTAATTTTGAAATGTGATTCCATTTTCCTCCTTATACATATTTTTTGACGTTTAGAGTACTAATTATTGAGTAGATATCAGTTAATTAGTGTAGACTTTTCCCTTGAAAGATGTTAACAGAAATCTTTTAAGCTGAGAAATCAGAATTAATAATATTATTTATTTTTCATTTACCAACACATTGTGTGTACTTTCAATTTATCTTTATTAACTTCAGGTTTTCAACTATTTCAAAATACACTGTTTTGGCAGATGTTTATATATAAAAATAAAGTCACATTTCTCAGAAGCATTAGCACTTTTTAGTGTAACTCAAAATGTTTTTCTATATGGTTAAAAAGTGATGTAGTGAAAGTTCCTATTTGTATGCATAGCTGCTAATTAATGTTTCCATAGACTTAGAGTAATACATAAATGTGTACATATTGATGTGTATTTAGTATAGGAAAACCTGTGTAAATAAATCTATTTAACCATATGTTAAGCAATCAATAGACATAATCTCCTAAATACTAAAAAAGGCAAACCCAAAACGCCGTAACCTGTTTACAGATTACTTTGAGAACCTCAAAACAGTGGTTCTATACGAAACCGGGATTACTAAGGTTGAGGGCGAGAGAAATTCCCATCTTTTATAGAAACATGTACTTAGATTTTTGACATTGAACTCTCACTAAGTCATTATAAAAATCTGCCAAAAGTTTAGAAATGCAATTTTTCCTGTCTCTTAGACTTTTGTGAAAAGGGTATTTTAATATATATATGTATATATATAAAGTATAAAGAATAAAATCACAAAAATGAGCATATTTGCTGATGATTGAAAACGATTTTGAATCCGTTTTTATTCTTTAATCGGAAAACAAACTCTTCTGATTTTACAGTAACTTACTCAACTTTAGAAGTAAAAGAAAGAAAAGAAAACCATCTTTAGAAATCCTCACATCACTTAAAAGGAGCAATGTAGAATTTAAAGTTCATCGTAGGCTTGTCTCATGGCTCTAGTTATTTAAATGAATTCTGCTTTGGGTTGTTCCCAGTTGCCACAACCTAAAAACTCTCTAAATGATAGTATTATTAAGTCCTTAAATTATTAATGCTAAACATGCTAAAAAGAAAAATAGGTTTGTGTTGTTCAGGTGAATATTGCTATTTGTTTTTTGAACATGAACAAGGAACTGTTATATTCATTGCTTAGGAAAGATGTCGTAATATTAACAGGGAACAAAAAAGTAAGCAGAACTGCTTAACTTCTTTTTTTTTTTTTTCCAACTTTTCTATCAAGGAGCATGATCTTCAAACTGGAAAGGTTAGAACAAACATCGTTAAGAAGGAATTGAATTCCAGAATAGATGAGGAGATAGTAGAAAGTATATAGCACATCAAATGAGTTCAAGGCTCCTTCTGAATAACATCCCATGGTGCTGAAAGAACTTGCAGATGCGATGATGAAACCAGTGTCAGTAGTCTTTAAGAAATCATGGACAACAGGAGAGGTGCCAAAAGACTGGAGACATGAAAATATTCCGTTTCTTTAAGAGGCATAAAAGCTAATTGCATCATCTAGTTGGTAGAAATCATATTGTCAGCCCCCAATTTGTATTGCCAAACAAACCTTATTTCTGAATTTTATTACAAAAGATCATTAATGAAAATGATTATCAAAAGCCATAATATGAACACAAGCGGTATGGTATTTTAGGTCGTAAGTTCAGGATAGATGAAAAAATTATGTCAAGAGTCATGTGGTGTTTCATCACGTGCATGCTCCATGTTGACCAGTTGTGTGACAACTGAGCTAAAATGGTGACAATATTCTGTGGTTTATTCACTTCAGGTGAAGAAAAATAGGAGTACCATTGCACCAACAACTAATCAGGGCTCATCTTCACACTCCTTGCTTCCAGTGTTTGGGCACTAACATTGAGAGGAAATTGCTGAACAGGAGCCTGTCCTAACAAGAGTGACCAGACTTCAATCACAGTGGTGAAAACATGGAGGGACTTAAAAATGGAGTCTTTTTCCAATGATGTAAAGAGAAATACATGATAGTGGATAAATTGTTTTGAGCAGTCCCAGAGATTGTAGCCAGAAACAATTCATGGATGTTGCAGGAAACCAGGGAAGAGGTTTCTTTTAGTTAGAAATAGCAAAAAAAAAAAAAAAAAAAAAAAGCCTATCTTATGAAGCAATCATTTGCCTGTCTCTAGGAGAAACTGAATAGAACAAAGGGATTTCTACATTGCTTGGGCAACTGGTCAAGCCTGTAGATTCCTTTCAATCTTATGGTTATTTCACTCCAAGTATTTCTAACTACCGCTTAAGTATTCTCTGGAATGAAAAAAAAATTTAAGAAAGAAAAGCAAAATATCTTGAACATCTCTAAATATTTAGAAAAGTTTATTGGGTAGAGTAGCTGTCATTGCCATGAAGAAATGCATTCAGATATCATCATACAGTATCTCTCAGAAAAAGCTTGATTTCAACATTCTTCTTTAGCGTAGGCACGTTTACATAATCTGAAAGATGAATATATATTTTGCCATTTTATCTGATTTGTTGTTATTAAAAAAAGCCTGCTTAAATTGTATATTTGCATAAGTTCAGTATCAATTCTCTTCACTGATTTAGTTAAACGTGGATTGCAAGACTTAGAAGTACGCAATTGGTTAATGATTGTCAGAGCCGTTTGTGCTAGAAATTTATGACCGAGAAAGTAGACTCTCAACCAAAGAAGACTGACTATAGCTACAACTCCGGACAAGATGGAAATAATTTGGAAATGTGAAAAAATATAACCACGTTTGCTCTCAGTTTCCATGAGATACTCAAATTTGACCTCCATGGTAAGGTAAGTCTTTACGAGTGACATATCAATAAAATTGTTGAAGTAGCTCAGGAAATTTACATGTCAATTAAAGATGAAATCTTTAAAATATATTCAAATCAATGAACACGTAAGAAAAAAAATTGTTTAAAGTGGAGCACTCCTTTGAAAAATGTTAGTCCTTATGCATATTTCTTAGGGAATGGGGAATTTTAAGATCTGGAGAAAAATTAATTTGTCAGTTAAAAAGATGTGAATGTTTTCTTTCAAAACTAAGAGAAAGTAGTTGTATTGTGTATTATAAAGCTGCCTCACTACACCATAAGTATTTAATAAACTTAAGTATGGAATGATAACATCAAGGAATACTTCTGCACATATGCAAAATATAAACGATTTAACTAACATGACTTCACATATTCATTATATAAATTTCAATGCTTGCTAAAGTTGTAGAGAGGTAATTTAATCACTATAATGGCATGCTTATAAGAGGGTTACAGGATAGGCAAGAGTCACTATATATATTTGGATTTAAAAAATAATGTAGTATAGCAAACTTCATGTATCATACATGTCATTATAACGAAGATTCAGATATGCCACAGAATAACTCATGATCCATTAATTCATTACAAGACCCAGAGCTATAAGAGTTGTGTGCAAAAAAGTAAGTGATAGCCTTTGTTGTAGCTATTAATTCTGAATCCAATATCCAAAGGATTTGGATATACCATGGATTTTATGGTATTTCAAATATGAAATGTTTCTGAAGATACACTTCTTTAATTAAAGTTATTAAACATTTATGAACACAAAAATAGAAGTCTTAAAAGTCTAAAGTCTTCAAAAACAGCATAAAATAACATTAGAGAAAATTAGTTTTATGGAAAACAGAGCATTGTTCAAAAGAATGCTAAATGAGATAAAAAAATTAATTAAAACATTCAGTAAAATATTAATTTGCCTTCCCAAATAAAACTTGCTGAATTTGTAAAGCGTCAGACAGTTATGTGGAAATAAAAGGTCAAAATGTAAAGAAAATGTTAAGTGACTGTATTCTGTGGTCTAAAGGCATTTAAAGGGGATTGCAAGTATATTTCTCTTTGGCCTCTCAGAGATTGGGGAATAATATATACATGAATGAAATTTGCAGATAGTTGACAACATTATATTAAATCGTCTATGCCAGGAAATATTTTAAAATATGAGTCCTCCCAAAGAACTGGAGGTGGTTGCAGAAATAATGATATGATTTAAACACATCTAAAGTACAATACATGTAGGAAACAATTGAGAATATACTATTCTGTGGTGAACTTAAAAAGACATTGAGGCATGATCGTAGATCATTGTTCCTCTTCCTTAGGTCATGACCCAGGTAAGGCTGCTTGCTGAGCTTGTAAGAAAGGGTCAGGAAGGTTCCTCAGAGAGAAGATGTGCTCCCTGACCTGCTGGATAAACAGAGAATGGTACACTGAAAGGTAGTACATTTGGTTTGCTTCTCCCTGTGCTGATCCCCTCCCCCAGTGAAGAGGTACTAGAAGGGAGGAAAAAGAGGGTGCTGGGGGAGATCTCTCTGGGGCACAACCACAGGGCTGGTAATCTGTATTTACAGATCAGCGCAGCATAAATACCTTTCTTTATAGATCTGGCTGTCATGGGATTCTGTCTACATGGGATTCAGGAGAGTCAGTGGCCCACAAAATGCTTCTTGTAATAATCCTTGTTACGTATTGATTTAAATAAAAACAAATACATGTAACTCCATAGCATTTTTAGTCTGGCCAGTCAAACAATGATGTGACCAATCCCTCAAAGGGAAAATGAAGAAGCAGAGTAGTAGGTAATAAAAATGGATGACTAAATACTTGGTTCACAAAGGAAAATATGGAGGGTCAACATGAAAGCAGGATTTTTGCTCTCTCTCTCTTTTTTCTTCTTCTGGGATCCAAATAAGGAAATAAGGGGCAATTTTAATCTTTCTGAATGAGAGTCAAGAACAACTAAAACAATGAAGAAGGTCTAAAATATATTGGAAGAGAAAAAAAATATATGTAAACTGCAGAAAAGGAGACTGCAAATAAATTAGTGGTGCAGGCAGTACAGGTGAATAACATTGTAACTAAAATGAAAAATTTAGCTTGAATATATAGAAATTGATTTCCAAAGAATGAGGATCGAAACCTCTAAGTGACAAGCTTTCAGTTCTTCAGAAGATATTTAATGAGATGCTTAACTCAGATGGTATCTTATATGTTGAGAAAAGACCTACATAATCAGTTGATGTTTTTCTAATATCTATGATTTCTGTTCTATTTACACAAAAGGGAGAGATTATTTCACTGGATCATTTTCAGATCTGAAGTTTCATTTTCTGTGTACACTGCCTGCTTGAAGACCCTCTAAAGGATTTGTACTCTGTAATCAGGATTACATTGCTCAAGTCCTTTTCCTAGAGTATTAAAAACCCTTCATACCTTTTCAACTTGTCAAATTTTCAGTGCATTATAGAATTCAAACAAACTTTGAAGATGAAAAAGAAGGTACACAATGCTTAAGTGTTACTATTATTATGATGATGAGGATATGGTCTACAAGACACACAAGAACATTTTGGAAGGAATGTCTTATGAGTCAGAAAGTTGCAACTGAAGACAGCTGTTTGATTGCTACTTGAGAGAGTAGAGCTGAACAAGCCTGTATATGGATGATCTCATTTGGCTTTATAAAACTAAACAGAACACAGGCAGTGACTTGGATAATATATCTCAAAGGGAAAGAAAAGTTAGTGTAATTCATCTCTCTGCTGAAGCATAGATCATGCTCTTGCTTATAAACTCGAGATAGGATTTCTGTTTCCGAAAGGTCAAATTATCTTTAGCATGGTGACCTCACTCTTTGGTCACATGCAAGCTTGCATTTTATTATTATTTCTTTCACTTTATTTATATTGACCACTTTCCTACTTTCTTTGTCTTTCTCGCTACTCTATTACCATTGTTGTTACTGACTTCTTCCTTTACTATTTTCTCCTCTCGTGGAAATGGAAAAAAAAAAGTTGCTCAGAATAGTGATTATATTTATAAGCTTTCTGTGCTACTGCAAAATGTGGAGGAAATACTAATAGAAATCTGCATCCCACTAATGATTTAAGCTACAAAAAAAGAAAAAAAATTAAAGTATTTTATTAGATTAGCAAGAAAAATCAAAGGTATCATGTGGGTAATTACCAAATGACAAAAAAGACAACAGATTTAGACATGGACTCTATCACGCTATGCTAACCTGAACTAAAGAATCTGTGAAAAGGACTTGCCAAAATCATACTGATAGAAAGAAAGGCATGGGAATGATACGTTAGACTGGAGGACACTCTGGGAAAAGTCACAGAGTTGGAGAATAAAAGGAATGGAATGGTGTTTGTGACTAAAAGGGCCCATAGAGAGTTTCTGGGGAAGGGATTAGGAAGTTTTTCTGGGGAAGGATATGGGCAGGAGTTAAATTAGGTTAAGAAGATGAAGTTTCATGCTGAGAGCCTGGGACAGTAAACATCAGGTATTGTGTTTGACTTATTGATTGATCTACAGATAAATCTGTAGAGGATCATCTGAAATGTGTGTTAATAAAGAATTTGTATTGACTCTGGGAAGGACTAAGTTTCTGATGGAATGATGGCTGCGACTGTGGACGTCACTGTGGTGGTGCTATAGACTGCTACTAGGTATTTACCATCCATGAGCTAAGCCGTATGAATTCACTGAAGGTTTTGATTCAGAAGACTGACTGTACTAGAGGGTTTAAAAATATTTTTAATAAATTTTTAAAACGGGTTAATGAAGGAAACCATGAAGCATACAATTAAGCATGGTATAAAGGGGAATTGGCTACAAGAAAGAGAAAAATAATGGCAATGAATGAAATGACATAGGGAAAGATCAATATGACATGACTGGTTGTACGTATGGGTTATAGCTGATAATGAATCAAAGATCAACACATGGTTTTGAATGTGGGTGACTGAGAGACTTTGTCTCATAAGTTAAAAATGTGTTTTTTTTCGCTTACTATTCTGGTAGCTTTGCGGAATTTGGATGTGAGTAATCTGGGTATTGAGCACATGGATCGTTCACCCTGAGTAAATAATATTCCAAAATGGAGTGGAAGGGATATGGGGAATATTTGGTTGGCAGAAGAGAAGAAAATTATATCCAAGTTAGTGTTAAGCGATACCTTGTAACTGCTGATAATATTTGACTGGTGATTTTTCAAAATTCAGTCTATGATTTTCAATGGCTTACACTGCTTAATTGAAGAATGAATGTATTATACTTTCTTGATCAAATGCATTACAAAAGATTGAGTATGTCAGTTCCTAAAAAGAAGAAACTAGATATATAGTTTTATAACAAACAATATAAAGGTGGATGCTCTCTGGAGATCTCTAAATAAAGGTTTGCACTGAAAAAGGAAGTATTCATTTGATTTTTGTCCAGAACTGCATTGATGGACTATGTGAAAATGAGGTCTTTTATTTTCAAATTCATACAGCTTTTAAAAGTATAGTCCTTTTTTACACTTAAATATAAAGAATAAGGAAACAAAACAAATGGACAAGTCTCAACAAAAATCACAGGCTGCAAAACTGTGGTTACCAGGGAGGGAAGGGGGAGGGGACAAGAGAAGGAAGGAGGGAACAAGGTGGTGGTAAACGGACCAGAATTCTAGAAGTGGGTCTGGTATGAAATACACACAGACTGAGGCGCATATCTGTATCCTAAAAAGCATATAGCAATGTAAACAAAAGAAATAATAAAGCAATTGATATATATAGACACATATATATGTATATAATGTGTCTATATATAGATATAACTTTCTAAATAATAAACTTATATACTAGGCTGTGACACTTTGGTTAGTATTTCAGCAAAGTTAGGCATAAAAATATATCATTTGAGAATAGTATCAATGAAGAATTGATCAAAAAACATTTGGGAAGAAGAGTAGTAAAACAAATCATTCTTGCTGAGAATTTTTCAGTGAGCCCATAATGTAGCTTTATCTCAATTAAAAAAAAAACATGCAGGGTACAAAATGCCAAAATAATTTATCATCTGATATAGTTTTCTCTACAGAAGTATTCATCAAAGACTTAGGAACACATATCCATGATACGTTTACATTTATTTCCTTTGTGAAAATTTGTTTTAGTGGCAATTGTAAGAAAAACTACTTTTGTTAATTCATATTTTGGTTTCAATTAATTGTCTTTTAAAAGGTATCTGCCAAATGTGGGGGTAAAGCCATTCTAGATGAAATATAACTTAGAAGTCAAATCCTGAAAGAGATAACCTACTTCTCCAAATGCTTGACATATCTAAGTATGGCTTGAACTCATATGACATAATCTAACCTAGAAATGGGTGGGGAAAATATCATAGCACAGGAGCTAAATTTGGTGCTGCTACGTTTTTTTTTAAACTAAGTAGCAGTTTGAACTTGAGAGAAAGTTTCTAAATTTCTCCGGGATTTTATTTCCTTAGCTGTGAAGCAAAAATAATGCACAAAAAACTTTCTTCCAGAACTGAATGGTTTGAGATTCTGTCATGTGGAATCTGTGTAAGTGACCAAATAAGCTGAAGAGAAATCCATAACCACTGATTTTAAACCTTATCAACCCAAGAAAGTCTGGAATTACTTTACGATGGCTTTGTTTTTGTCACATTCTATTCATTCACTGACTGATGCACAAGAGGACTAGTAAATGTCGACTTTATTATAGAGCCCAGCAGCTCAGGAGAGACCAAGTCAGCTGAAACAGAAGGTAGGAAATTAGATACCCCCCCACCCCACCCCGTTTCCTCCAGGTCTCTTCAAAATACTCTTGGTTCTCAAGAGCACTTCGTAACCATACTCTGCAGTATTTCTGGGGACAATTTGAGTAAGGCACCAAATTTACATCAGAATGTAAAATATGACTATCCTTTTCCCCAGGAATCCTCTTTCTAAGAATTTGACATAAGGAGATGACCACAAAGGTGTAAAAATTTTTACTGTTCAAGAATATGCATGGCAGTGAATTGTAGAATGTGAAAAGTTACCAACCATCTAAAGCTTAGAGAAGGACTAAGGAGTGGTTAAAAATAATGTCAATGCAATAGAAAAATGCAATATGGACATTTAATCAATTATAAAAAGGAAATTAGAGACCATTCTGCCTAAAATATCCTTTATATATGTAAGCATTATGCAGGTAGGCATGGGTTATATATGTATATAAGTGAATTTGCAGAATTTCAGATGGTCTTTGATTTGGGGGACACTTTTCTGTACCTCTTGAGTTTTTTAGAATCAGTTTGTACCAATATTTCAAAAAAAGTGAAAGGAATATTTTCATGTCCTGTTGAGCCAAAAGAGAACACAGAACACCTGGATAAAAGCTCTGCTGGTAGTGAACATGCTTTTGGGATCAAGGCTAAATTGCAAAATGACTCTTTTTTTTTTTTAGAAATATCTTTAGTATCAAGAATTGCAATGTCTGCAACTATATTTAAGTGTTTTTTATTGCCTTCTAATAGAAGGATTTCCATTTTTATTCCATCTTGTTTGAAAATCCCTGAATTACGCAACTATCATGAGTTCTACGATCACATTGCTCTAGCTTTGAACAGAATTTATTTTGATGAGTTTTTGAAAGTGTTTTTTGTCTTTCCTTGAATATTCTTGTGGGATATTTCTTTTGCCTGTCTAACATCTGAACCCACGATCCACTTTATGAATCTTTCTAGGGAATAAAGAAAATCACCCAACAGAAGCAAATCATGTTCAATATTTGCTTTGCCAGCCTCCCTGGAACTGAGGCACAATCTCTGCCATCAGACCTACCAGCACCAGATTTTAAATAAGAACTGAAATGGCATAAATGGAGGAGGGAATTGAGGAGGAGCACTGTCTCTTGGGTGGCAGAAACGGTGATAGTGGCTGCATGCGTCGGGGCTGGGGGCGCCTTGTGCTAATAATTCATCTTGAACTCAGTTGGAGCAGTGATTTTTTTTTTTTTGAAATTCTAATGCTAAAAGTAGTTTGGGGTGTTGTTGCTGAGATATGAGCTTTGCGATCATATTAGCGTTCTCTCAATGATTGAGTTAGTGGGTATATTTATATTACTTTTCTTAATCATCCAGTCAACTTGGAGCTGAAGACTCTACCTGATACATCATATTTCTGTGAATCCTGTCATCAAATATGCACTTCTAGTCATCTTTGCTTTTTCTTTGGTACCATGAAGTGCGCTCTCTTCTATTCAGGAAGGAGGAGGCCACAGATGCCATCTTCACCACCTTAAGGACCTGGCTTTTCATGTTATATCTTCTCTGATCTGCTTTATTAATCTCACCCTTTTCACGAGATCTCTCCCTTCCTCATATAGCCCTGTTCACAAATGTGCCATCTTTTAAAATAAGATGTCTTACCCTCACTCAAATTTTCAAATATCTAAGTCTCTTAATTGTCTAACGTCCAAAAAGGATTATCTGTGTGCGTTTATTCCAGTCCCTCATCTATGATTCATTCCCCAAAACTCTTTCCATTAGGGTTTCAGTCCTCATCATTCCACAGGAACATATTGTGACTAGGTTACTAACCCTAGTATCATAAAATCAAACTCATGTAACTCAACCTCTTAGCTTTCTTTCTTTCGTGAAATATTTTCCTTCCTCACGGATTGTTTGCACCCTGCCCTGACTCTTCTCCTTTCATACGGGTTTATTTTTTTCTTCCCAATTTCTTTTGCTGAATGAGAAGAAGTTTTGAGCATTGATTGACCTCTCTAGTCTCAGTCCTGGGTTCTTGCTTTTTCTATTGTCTTTCCTGAAATAATATGATCCACTTTGACAACCTGAAACATTATTTATATACTGATGACTTGTGTGTGTGCAAGTTTGTATCTGTGCAATCCTTCCCAGATCTCCTTACTTTGAGTGTTAGACTTGACATCTCTTCTCAGATACCACATTTGTCCCTATTAAAATCTGTTCCTTCTCTAGCTTTCCTCATCCCAGTTAATGCTACTATCATCATTCTCTTTATTCAAGGAAATAAACTAGATGCATACTTGCATCCTTCTTTCCTCTTATTTCTCAGTCAATCCATCAAAAATACCTACCAATTCTCTATGTGAATTAACTCTCAAGTCTGCTTACCTCTCTCTAGCTCCTTGGGCATGACCCTAATGTCTATGTAAGTACTCCAAGAGCCCTTAACCACTTGTGCTTCAATTCTTGGCTCCAGCAGTATTGCCCTGCAAGATCATTAGCTCTGTGACTGACGATTCTTGTTGATATTGAACTTTTTTCTTCTTATTCCACAGTCTTAGACATAGTATGTGGTCAGTAAATATTTGTTGAATGAAAAACTTAATCAATCAATCAATCCATTAAATCAATGGATTAGACTCAGCTGGCAGCAAGTTGAGCATAACTTGTTCTAGAAAGCAGAATAAAAATCAGCAGATGGTGATATGAATTGGATTGAGATGCTTTATAAATAAAATTAAAATCCCTATTATCACAGCTGCCAAGTAAAGAACTTGAATAATAACATCAAAATTCAAAGTAGGTGGACTGAGAGGTATTCATGTTAATGATATTGCAGTTTATCTCATTTGTAATAGAAATTGCTCTTACTTAAAATAATTCAATACAACCAACCACTATTAATTAACTGATCAATTTAGCAAATAGTTGCGGAGCACCTATATATGCCAGGTACTGTTATGAGTGCAGGGACTATAGGAACAAACCAAAAAGATACAAAGCCTTACACTGCATAGCTTATGACTCAGGGGGAAAGACAGATCAGATAAATAACCAAAACAATAACATATCATCTGCTGTTAAGCTTGGAGAATTAAAAAAAACAAGGCAGGGAAAGTGAATCTAAAATGTGGAGTAGGATTGAACATTTTAGATTGAGTGACCAGGTCAGGTGTCACTGACAATAAATACATACGTGGATGAAGGGAGAGAGCCTGTAGGTATTCACGAGAAAAACATAGGGAACAGCAAGTGTTAAGGTCCTAAGGAGGTAATATGTCTTCATATTAAGAGACTGTCAAGAGGACCAGTGATTGGAATGGGATAAACAAAGGTAAGAATAAGTAAGAAATTAATTGAAAGGCAGAGGAATGTTGGGTGAGATTCTTTGTGAGTTAGAGTAGGGGCTTTGAATTTAATGTAAAAAAATGCAGAAAGCCAATGGAGAATTTTGAGTACAGATGTGTTATATGGTCTGGCTTAGTTTTTGATTGAATATGAAATATATTTCACAATAGCTTACAAGATTAGTTGAGGGATGCTAATATAAACCAGGTTCAAAATAATCTTATCACAAAATTTGCACAAATATGCATCCTAGGTGTGCCCTGGTGGAGCAACAGTTAGATCAGGTGCTTCTAAAGAGCAAGCCACATACCCCTAGGTTTGAGTCCCAGGCCCAGTGGGAAGCAACCGGTGGGAACAACTAAATAAATATAAATGAAAAACGCTTCTTCCTCCTTTCTCTTCCTGACAGCCTGCCTATTGGCCTTTATTTCTACCTGCATCTTTCCTTTAGGGGGAAAAAGAAATATTTTTTGAATGCATTACAGTCCTATACTTCAGAGTATGTTAGTTACATGCATTCTGATGCTTTGACCCAAATGAAAATTTAAAGAAAAATCCATCAAAGTCAATGAAATAGTGGTAAAGAGCACTTGAAAGAATTATATTTCTTTATTAAATAAACTCTGAAGACCAAAAAAATCACTTGATATACGTAGTATATGATTGTTATTTTTTTCATGAGTAAAAAAAAAATCATTATTTTCAACCTAGCAATGGCATGTTATCACTGAGTATAAAATATAATTTGAAATGTCTTAATTATTCTTTCAGGGACGCTCTGGAGCCAGACTGCTCAAATTTAAATGTTGGCTCTGTTATCCACCTGCTCTGTAATCTTCGGCAAGTAGCATCTTTCTGTTTCAATATCCTCATCTTTAAAATGGGAATAATAATAATTGCTCCTTCCAAGACTCTGTTTTAAAAGTACAAGAGATACTTAACATAGTACCTCACACAGAATGTTGTGGTAATTGCTGTAATTATTACTATTATTATTATTATTATTTCTGTTACCGAGTTGCATTTAAGAGGTACCTTCCAGGTGAGTACCTTCAGGTCTAACATTCTATTATTTCATTTGGACTGAGTAAGATAATGTTGGATTTTTTTCCTTCCATCACAGTTTTGAATGTTTATAAACTATTTGCTGCATAAATTGGAAATGTGTATTAAAAGATCAGAATCCAATTTTTTGCCAGGTTAGGGAATATTTTTTTCAATTTGGTATAACATGCAAGGTCTTGATCGTTTAAGCTTTAGTGTTTCCTACATTTCTACAGAATAACCTTGTTTTGATACGTCCTGTGTTTATATGTAAACATAAAATGGACACCACCAGAGCCACAGAGCCCAGAGGACACTAAGTAATAATATGGGCTGGTATTTAATTCAACTGATAGCAGAAAGACCCTTTTAGTCTGTCTCCCTAGAGCTCCTCTGTCAATAATCTTCTTTTAGGTCTCAAAGCTTATTACAGGCCCTGGTAATACCTAATCATCATGTACTCACATAGGCTAACACTCCAAGTCTAAACCTCTTGTACTGGACAGGGTTTAATTTTGTCTCATGGTTTCATGACTACCAACGACTTTCTATGAAAGCTCCATTACACAAGTAGATTTGAATTCCTGGGTCACTTCACTATGCAGCCTCTCAAATACTACAGGCTTATTGATATGTTATGATAACCACTTTGCCTACATAGTCTCTTACTCTTTTCAGGACATTTTGAAGGACACCATATAAAAAGTAACCTTCTATTACTATAATAATAGTAGTTTATAAATTCAAGGATATATGTAATTAAGATTATTAAAGAAAACTGCTGATTTGAGCAAACAAACAAATATCCCAGAGAACAAAGGGTATTCCAAATACACTACTATTGTTCATAGCAGTTACTGGATTTGTCTTTTGATATGCTCACAGACTTTCAAAATCATTTCTAATATCCTCATGTCTTTGCCATTTGAGGATGAATTTGATGTTGAATATTGTCAAGAATTGCACAGAGCCAGTCTGACAGATGTGTTATCAATCTGTGCAATACCGTAGAAATCTATGTCTGAATTGTTTATCATTGACTAGAAATGCAATCACACATTTTTAAAGTTCCATAATGGTATCGTTCTTTGATACCAGTTTGTACTGGCTTTTGTCAAAAACAAAGAAAAGTAGACACCTCAAGAGTTGTGGATAGACTTGGGGTATGTGGTTATTCAGGGGTTCTGACAAATTTGTGGAACCAAGATCAGATCCATCTCTTCATGTCTAAAGTCTGTTTTCTCTGCATTTGCTCAAATTTTCTGTGGTGGCAAGACAGCTGCAAGCTCTCCACTCTCACATCTTCACAAGACGGAGTGTCATGGGATAAAAGATCCGAATTTTCTCTCCAGTTGTGCCCCAAGGTTTCTTTGGCTCCAAATCTATCAGGTTCCTAAATGTGCTGCTTTGATAAAGGGAGGCCAGAATCAGATGCTTGGTTTTTTTACAGAATCATCTTTACAATTTAGAACAGGGACTTCTCATCCTCCAGTGGGTAATTGGTGGGCTATTGGCTATTGGGTAGGGGAGCGAGTAGGAATGTTGGTAGCTGAAAAATAGCAAGTATTCACAAACAGATGGACACACACACACACACATACTCCACAACTGCAAAGTTTAGTGTTAAGGCAAAACAAAGTTCATGTCCCAATTCTGCCACCAGCATGAAAGTATCTTAAAGTAGGACTTTAGACCCTTGACCCAGCCAGCTCTGCACCTACGTACAAGTTTGATGTGACTGCGTCTTTACAGATGCCTCAGTTTCCTTACCAGAAAATGACGATGACAATACCAACCTCCTACAGTGTTTGTTCTGGTTAAATGAATTAACATCTGTGAAGTACTTAGAGTCTGGCAAAGAGTGGTAGATTTTAAGCCATTATCACTACTGCATGTGTGTCCTTGAACTTTGCAGTCATTCACTGTCTAGGCCTATTTCTCTATTTGTAAACTTAGAGGAAACAACCACATTATAACAGAAAGTCAATGTTTCACAATTCTATGCTTTTATATTCACTTAGATGATTCTCATCTTCTAATATAATCTTTCCAAGGAGGACTTTGAAGCAGGAGACCTGAAGCCCAAGAACACAGAGGCTAAATTTTACCATGACCTCAGTAGAAATTATATAACTTTCCTCTGGTGATATTCTGAACGAGAAAAAAAAACCCACTGTGAAATACATGATTAAGGGATAGATGCCTGTTAGAATAACTTATAATTGCCATCAAAATTCTTATAAAGCATAATGATCCTGAGTTTTTACCTTTATCATATTGATAGGGTATCATGTGAAATGTGCAATGAACTATTGAGCAAGATTTTGTCTATGGACATTAGCACTCACAGTGTCGTATCCTCCTGAGCAGCGCACACTGTGTGCAGTGGGGCAGATCATGGCCTTATCAACTGTAACTGTTACTTGTACCACCTTTGAGACATATTCCATATATTGATTCATAAAATTGTTCAGAGGCACCCAACCACTGGGCTGTTTCCATACAACCATGCTCAATTTCACTTTGGTGATCTTTGTTTTGACTTACCTGATACAGATCATGATGTGAAATGGTGCACCTCTTTGAATACAAAAAAATAAAATTTGGCTTGAAGTAGCTCGGATTTGTGCTAGTCCGCGATTAGATTTCAATATAGAGAAACTGAAAATTCATGGCATAATTGAAGCAGTAGTTGTATTCTTCATGTGTTTTCACATTTGAGAGAGATAACAAGAGATCAGTTTCAATTATGATTATTTAATTAAAGAACTTTAATGTACAAGTAAATATATACATATATGTATATGATATATATTATGATGTCGGCATGACTAGTTATATAATGAGAACTGAATAGTTCAAGCATCTTGATCGCTTTAATTAAAAAAATAAAGAAGTTAAAGAATATCTAAAAGAGTAGGCAGTTTGTCTAAAAACTTAATTTAAGGCTATGAATAACAGAAAAAAAAGCGATAAATATTATCATTTTATTAAAAGGTATTCACAATGATTATGTACTACTCTTCTGCAGTCATTGGGAAATCCCTTACTAAATATTGCAGACATCCTTGGGAGAAGCGAATGATAGTAAGTCTCAGCTATTACCAATGTTCTCAATCTCTAACCTGTGAATTTCTTGGGGCTCAAGAAATCCCCCTTCTTCCCAGGAGTTTTGCCTTGTTTATCTTACTGACTTAATTAGCTTTGAACTATGAGTGTCCGTGGCTTTCTTTCCAGACAGAGCTATCTCCAGAGTCTAGACTAGAGCAAATTGGAACAATTGCCCAGGGCTCTGCTCTGCTGGGGAAACCCAGCAGCTGGGTCTCCTTCAGTGGATCCGGGGTGCTGGGGAGGGAGAGGGAGGAGGGGATTGGAACTAATACAATAGAGCACAATTATAAAAAAACAATTAGCACAGCTTGTGGACAATCTTCTACTCCCAATTTTTTGGCCTACTCCGTGAAAAGGCCGTCACCCCAGTGCCTAAGCATTGCAAATTACTGTAAATGACCTTGGCCTCCATCTCTGAACTAGCTTATTCTCAACATTAGTTTATGTTTTCATGCATTCATCCAATGCAACTTTATCAAGGTCTGCCTTTGTATTTCACATTTGTAATGGATTAGTTAGTATTTGTCATTGTCAAAGGTTGCTGCTTTCTCAGCTACCAAAGAATACAAGAATCACATGGTATGCTTAATTAAATTGCGTTCTCAAGCCCCACCATAGGAGAGGCACACTCAGCAGGTAAGGATTGTACATTTCTATTTTTAAAAGATAACCAAACTAGTTTTAAGAATCACTTAATTAGACCATACAATTCAGAAGATGGGGAGCATGTCATTCATTTACCCTTGGGGGATTGACACTCAACACAGTATGTGACACACTACAGTTCATATGTTTAACTTTATTGAATTAGATTATAAGGGCTATGCTAGCCCCTGAGGTATAAAGATGACTTTATCACAAACTCGTCTGCAGTAATCAGAATCCATGGCACACTCAAAGAAGAATTTGAAGAGAGCTTAATGAGAGATCATTTACAAATCAGGGGCAGAATTAGGGAAGCGAAGAGATGGTAAAGCAGGCAGGGCCAAGCGATAGTCAGAAAGAGCTGCTCCAAGGTCTGGAATCACAAGGAAATGTACATTTTAACGGAACCCCGTGTGAATGTAGCCATAGCAGGGGCATAGCCTGATGCAATCAGAGGAACCTGATGGTGTCATTTGCTAAATGCCTCCAGAAACCAGAGGACAAGAGAATGTAGATAGAAATCTCCTTCTAGAAGCTAACAGTCTATGGTCAGTGTGCAGTTACTGAAGGACAAAGTTCACTGTTAAAATAACAGATAATACTTACCATTTGATCATTTGACTATATCTGTGTGGTTGCTCATATGTCAATCCAGTCGAATCACTTAGAGACACAAAGGATAGACCCACTGTGTGAACATCGAGATGAAATGTTAAGTAAACAGTAGTTTTCATTTACCAAATATTCACATACTTCTAGACACATGTACATGTACACACACATATACACACACTCATGCACACATTTCCCTGGCATGCATATGACATTATGAATCATGATCTCAGGAACTTGGACATTTGAATCTGTATCATTAAGTGAATGTCATACAAGTGTTTGATAATATAACATCTGCAAAAATTAATAGCTATCCGTAGATAGACACGCTAAAATGTTGAAATCTTTTAATGCTAAACAATATAGAGACAAAACACTGTTGTTTAAGATGATCTCTTCCTCATTTTTACAGCTTTCTTAACTTCTGTCTTCTAAAACCATAAATCATCCTTTCCCATCTAAAAATTCTCAGCCTCATTTTCTATACTCCCACATTTTAATGCCTAGGACTTAGTTAAAGATGATTTAATTCACTATTTTTAGAGCAACATGGAATTATGAACCCAAACTTAATGATAATGAGGACAATATTTCAGAGAAGGACAAACATCTTCTCTGATATATTGCCAAAAATATGCTGCTGAGATGAAGACCACCCAGAAACTTCAATTGGCACATGATGCATCAGCCCATATGTATTAAAGAAAAAAGAGCAGAAAGAAGGAAAGGAAAGGCCACATGGAACATTTGAAACTTGGGCTCAATAGGGAGTTTCTAAGTAAAATGTGAAGAGGTTGTTCCAATCTCCAAATTCAAGTAAACAGATGTTGTTGAGTACCTAGGATCTAATGGTCTCTGCCCTCAAGAATCTTACAGTTGAGTAAGGGAGAAAGATAAGCCAGCAAACTACATATAAGTTATAGTGATAAACTGCTACCTAGAATAGGAGCAAGTACCAAAGACGTTTGACTCCTGTGCCTGCTAATTCTGATTCAAAATCTGGAGATCAGCCTCGAACAAAAGGCAAAATCTCTGTTTAACCTGAGAAGAAGACCATTCAGCGTGGAGAGTCAGCAGAAAGGCCCTTTGTGTCTTTCAAGTGAATCGAGATGGCAGTAAGTATCAAACTAATTATTCATATTTAGAAGTATCAACTGGATCTGGGGAATGACTCAGTAGGTGGGTCTGGAGAGTGGCCTGTGTGGATGAGAGAAGAGAGAAGGCAGAAAGGTGGATCTGTTTATGGGAGGATTCGAAGGCACTAAGCACTTTGGTGTTATTCCTGTTCTCATTGGGAGTTACGGGATTTTTGTCATGAGCACTAGAAAATGCAGAAGGGAGACCATCTGATCTGGTAGCTCTGTAAAATAATGAACACAGAGAGAGAGAGGGTAACGAGGAAAAGTTCAATGGAATGTCTTGGGGGAGATAATAGCTTTTTAATTTGGGAAGCATTGGTGTGGATGGAAAGACAGTAAAAGGTGCATAATTTATTAAAAAAAAAAAAAAAAAAAAAAAGGAACAATAGACTAGGGGCCTGTGGGAGAGGGTATTGCCAAAGAGGTCAAATGTCTGAGGTTTCTGGTCTGGATGACTCATATCTTTAACAGATAGGGTTTGTCTATTTCCTTCCTCCTTCCATGTTGTCTCTCTGTATAGAATCTTCTTCCTAAATTATGGTATTAGACAATATTACGGCTTTAAAATCTCCAAGTTTGAATTTCTAGTGGACCATTTTACTTGAAATATAGGTAAAATTGAGTGTCACGGTTGGTTTTAGGCAACTGAGAATTGATTTCATAAAGTTTGGAATAGTAGTTAAGATGAGAGAAGACAATAGGAAAAGATAATTGAGCAGAGGGTAGAACATGGAGAAAACTGAAAAATATCTACTTTTCACGGTACAACTTTTCAGATGTTAATGTTCTCTCTTAAGAGAAGGGAAGTGAATCCAACAATTTCCCATGACCATTTAATTTAGAGAGATAGCACTGAGTGACCCTAGTTTATTCCACTTTCAAGCCAATGGGTATTATATGGTTAGACATTCATAAAAATCCCATGAAAAAGCAAGAATCATGATTATGTTATTATTATTCTGGAACACTCTAGGGATGAATTTTGTGTATATTCTTGTGCCTGTGTGCAAATGTGTGTGTGTGTATCTACACCTCAGAAATCTGTTTCCTCTTTTAATTTAACAAAGTCCATGTTTGTTGGCTTTTAGGGTGGGCTGCAAGGCCCATCTGTTTAACTAGGCAGTTGTCTGATCTTGCAGGGGGGAGGATTGGCAAGTGTAAGTGTGAATTTGAATACCAGATACAGGCTATTTAAAGCTGAATTCATCTTTAATAAATTCAGCCAGAGGTGTTCGGCAATAGGTAGTTTAGAAAATGATCTTAATATGTGCGGAAGAGTTCTTTTTTTCTTAATGTTGAGTAGTGTGTGATTGCAAGACGAAATTGACTCTGGAAGTTCATCTTCGATAATCTCCTCTTTTTCAGCTCTCACCATGAAGGAGGGCAGACTACTTCAATAATTGCTTTTGATATGCTGGAAGGCAAAATGGTTTTATATTTCACATGATATAGTACTAACGTGAGAGCAAATAGTGCATAAATATCTCCTTGATAGTACGTGTTCAAGCAGTCAGCATTTAGGACCAAGGATTGTCAATCTTTGAGGTTTCTGAAAGGAATTACAATTTATGACGTGTTAGGGTAAACAGTTGGATTACATTTCTGAAATACGTGTCCCATCAGGTAAAATCACTGTGATTACAGGCACTGGAACTGTAAGTAAGTTATGTGCAAAAAGGTTGAAAATGTAAAACAAGTGTGTTTGCGCTTAACTATTAATCTTTCTTTGTATCTCTGCTGAATAAACTACAAGAAAAGGGGAAAAGAATGTTTAAATAATCAAACAGAAAAAGTGTATTGTGTAATTTGGATGCATAATAAGCATGAATACAGAGCTCAAGAAACTGTTTCATCTGTGGTCCAGTAATAAAAGAATATTTCAGAATTTAGAGAAGTAGGAAAGATTATAAAGGAATTATTTTAGTTGGAAGCAATTTTTATTTGGTTTGCTTTAAAAAATTTTTGCTTAAATTCTGTATTTTCTGATGGATCCTGTAAAAGCACAGGTGATCATTTAGACATCCATTGTTCAGAAATGCATTGCAAATAAAAACAAAAGGAGATACTGGTTTTAAGAGCTTTGCATATGTTTGACAGCAGAAGATAATAAATGTAAATAAATCTTTAATATTTCCCCTAATTCAATTTGTGCCATGCAAATGTCAGGACTATAAAAACAAATCAACAAACATTTGAAAGAAAACAATATACATAACTTATTTTATATATTAAAAACAACTGTCAAACAATTATGACCTCATGTATTAGTTGGTTGTTTTGAAATATTCCTACTAGAATTAAAAAATGCTATAAGGGCCTTTGAGCTTAAACATATTGTGTCAATCAAGAGCATATGTAATATATCTAAAGCATGAGGTAAAAATTTTCTTCATAAATTATTTCATAAATAAATAAGTAATTTGCTTGAAAAAGTTTACAAAAATATTTGTGCTTTTATTAAGTTCTCTACAGATCTTTTGTGGTTAATGTAAATTGATTGATACAGACAGCAGTTTGATCTGCAGTTTTCTAACTTGAAATACAAAAAGTAAGATGAAGAGATTCTTCATTTCTCAGGCAAACTTTAGCAAAATTGAGTCCGTGAAACTTCATTCATTAAATTTTTAAGTGACCAAGGATATGTTGGTTTCAATACCTGAAGTGTAACTTTATCCTTTCAATTAAGGGACATAATTCACCCTCAGACCTTTGGCTTTAACTTTTTATATAATATATAATTTTGGGAACACTTAATGGTCACATTTTGTATTATTACAGGTGGGAAAACACCAGCCATCTCAAGGGTTTTGTGCTTACAAAAGCATGTAATTTAATTTTTTTGAACCAATTTAATCAAGGATTGTTTCTTGTGAGTAAATTTACACTCGTGATGATTGCTTTAGATTTGAAGGTGATGGAGAGGAAGATCACTTCCCCTTTTAAAATGTGATTTAAATCTTGGGGAGTAGAAGGAGATTAGGGGACTAATCCTTGTGATATATTGTACTATTGAACATTGCTGCTGAGATGCTATGGCCTCCACTTTTGTCACTGGATACCAGCTTCAGCAGTTTTACGTGGTATTAACCCTTTAAATACAAACAGATACATATTTCAAAATTTATTTGATTTAATATATTTAGTTAGTCATGACGAAAGAATGTTTCACGCAGATTTTTTCCCCCTGAGAAGAAATGCTTCTCACTGTGCTGTTCATATTTCCATAAAAGTCAGTAGGCTAATGTATGACTTAAAAAAGAAAATAAAAGGTCTGTATTTAACACACTTTTTACAGGGGAAATTGATGGTGGACAGTATAAAATGACTCTAGTGTGGAAGTATGCAGGTGGTCATTAGTAGCTGACTATGAGATTTAATGAAGATTTTGATATTAATTTTCCCTGCAAGCAGGACTGCATATAAACTTCTGCTCCCAAATTAATTTAAATTGATGATAACTTATGAATAACTCCAAGCATATGAGGTTCCTCGTCTTCTCACTCCTGTAGGGAATATATTGTTTGCCTCATTGTAAAACTATATTTCAACTATTTTACCTGACTTGTTTCTCTATTGCAAAAGAATGCTTGCTTTTCTACTTATAAAGGGTGTGTGGGAAAGGCTACCAAAATTCTTGTGGAATAAAGCACTACGAAAGGAATCACGTGTTTGCCTGACCAGTAGGTATAGTAAGTAGAAATGAAGACCTTACAGAAAGAAGTGTCTTAGAGCACGTAGTTATTTTTGTTTAATGACTGATTTTTTTTCACCTCTGATAATAGTGTGTTTAGAAAATATATGCATCTTTTTCCTAAAAAGATGCAAGAATCATGTGAAGAATATTTTGGAGGAAATTACTTCATCTTCAACTTATGGTTTGTACCTCTCATGATTGTAGCTCTCTAAAATTCTAATTTTAATCATTTTGTAGTTTGGAGAAGGATGTTTTTTCCTTGGAGCACAAAATTAGTTTAAACTGACTTTCACTAGAGGAAAAACATCCCCCTTATTGTCACCCAACTGAAGAAAATGTCGTCCAGAGGCCCAAGAAATATTTGCTTAGTTTTTAACACCTACTTTACTTTGAGATCCTGTCAGGGTGTTCTTTTATGCATTGTTGATCTTTAGAAGTGTTAAAACAGCGACAATCAGAAAACCCTGCTCAGTTCAGGAACTTGATGTCGAGGGAATTTCACCTAACAGTGGAAGTGTCTGGAGATGTGAAGTAGTAAAAGAATGTCTTGCTTCATTCAAAGTTCCTTATCTGCCCCAGGTGTTCATCTTGCAGCAGTTTAATAATGTTCCCATTTAAATTATTTTGCACTACCCTCTTTAAGCACCCATTGAGCTTGCTAGTTCTCGGCAGCTCAGAACACCATAGCAACCTCTGTCCGCACTTCTCCAACTCAGGAGAGAGTTCAAGTTCGTCTGGAGCCCTCCAGCCATCAAATGCTGGGGAAACGCTGACCACCAAGTAGGTATCCCCAGACTTCTTCAGGTCAGAGAAGAAGGGCGGGGGAGGGGCCGCACACGCACTCACACACGAATCCTGCGTCCTTTAATTGGGAGAGCGAAGGGAAAGTTAACCACCGAAAAGGTAAAAGCACTTTTAGAGTTCTTTGGGCTGCTCCCGACGGCATCTCCGAGGGTTTGGGGACCATCGGATTGGCCGTCACGCATTGGCCCCCACCTGCCCCCCACTCCCCCCAAGGTAGGTCCTTGTCTTTATCACATTATTCCTGCAGCTTTCGGATTTTTCGCCTTTTCCAGCCCGCACGTTCTCACTTGGGGGGTGGGGGAGGAGGAGGGGGGGAGAGGCGGGGCGGGAAGGTAGCCGGTTCCCTGCACCGCGCAGCTCTCATTTGCGGCGCTCCGACTCGGGCGAAGTTCTCGCGCAGCCGGCTCGCCGCGGCCGGAGCCGGTCCCGGCGGGCGGCGGCGGCGGGTGCTCGGAGCCGGGCGGGGCGGCGGCGGCGGCGGCGGCGGCGGAGGCGCGGGGACGCGCGCTGTCTCTTTAAGGGAGCTCGGTCTGGGGTGGCGCTTTCCTCCGCGAAGGCTCCTTTGATATTAATAGTGTTGGTGTCTTGAAACTGACGTAATGCGCGGAGACTGAGGTCCTGACAAGCGATAACATTTCTGATAAAGACCCGATCTCACTGCAATCTCAAGCGTCCTCTTTTTTGGTGCTGCTCGTTTCTCCAGACCCCGCGTCCTCTCGATCGCTCTCTCGCCTTCCTATTTTTTTTTTTTTTAAACAAAAAACAACAACCCCCCCTCCCCTCTCCCACCCGACACCGGGCACATCCTCGCTCTATTTCCTTTCTCTTTCTCTCGCTCTCTTTCTCTCTTTTTTTTAATAAAGGGGGGAGGGAAAGGAAAGGGGGGGGAGGCAGGAAAGACCTTTTTCTCTTCCCCCCCGCCCCCCAATAATCCAAGATCAACTCTGCAAACAACAGAAGACGGTTCATGGCTCTGGCCGCCGCGCCACCATCTTTCGGGCTGCCGAGGGTGCTCTTGACGATTAATCAACAGGTAAGGCGGGGGGGCCCGGGCGGGCGCGGGCCGGGGGCCGCGGGGTGCTGGGGGCGCGGCGCCCCTCCGCCGGGCCCGGGCGCCGCGCCGCGAGTGCTGCGTCCGCGCGTGTGTGCGCAAAATGTGGGCGATCGCGAGCGGGGAGCCCTGGGAATTAAAAGTGACTTTCTTTGGAAAAAAAAAAAAAAAAGGCAAAGCAGAGGGAGAGTGTGCAGAAAGCCAAGCTCAGGCTTCTCGGGTTTCACATGCATTTTCTTTCTTCCTTTTTGCGCGTGTGATTTCTTTCTTTCTTTCTTCGCTTCTGCTCGCTTTCCACCCCCCCGGCACTCTCCCCCCCTCCCCCCTCCTCTCCTCCTTTTGGTGGGTCTAAGGCATCTGAGCCTTAGAAACCATCGACTTCCAACCGCGGTAGCCTCTGGAGTCAGGAGGGTCAAGTTCAGCCGCCGCGGAGGAGGAAAAACAAATCCCCATTTGCCAAAAAAAGAAGTTTCAGGCCGGTGCCCCCTCCCCCTCGCAGCCCCGCTCCCCCTCGCTGTCTCCTTCTGGCTGATTTTAATTCTCTCCTACCGGGCGCAGCGGTGGAACTGGAGGTGGTTGGACTCGAGGGGCCGCAGCCGCTGCCGCCGCAGCCGCTGCAAGTTTTCTGGGGCTCCTGACGAGCCGGGAGCCAGACTAGGCACCAGCATGCAGAGTAGTAAGTTGGGCGAACTTGGGAGGGTCGGGAGGGCTACAGAGAGGGGCCTACGGGTGGTCCCCATAGTGGGAAAACAGCTCAGGACTGGCGTTGGCTTTGAAGAGTTTGCAAAATCAGGCTTCAAACTTTTTTTTCCCCTTAAAGGCCCAGCTGGGCTGGGGAAGGAGGGTGTCGCATCCCCTTGAAGCACCCGCCTCTGCGCCGGCTCTGAGTAGCTTGGCCAAAGGGTCTGTGCCCTGTCCGTGCCATGTGGCAGGGCCTTGTAAGCCTGGGCGCTTCCGTAGGGACCGAGGAAGGGGCAGACTTCCTCTGCGGTGCAGATGATGCGCCCTGTGTCGCGGGTCAGCGGACACTGGGCGGTGATTAAATGCCTGACAGCGGTGGGACAGCTAGGCTGACGGGCGCTTTGCCTTCTGTCTAGTTCCTGTTTGGGCTCCAGAGAAACGCATCTTTGAAAGGCCAAGGCAAACACCGGTGTCCCTGCAAATAGCTCCAGGATTATAGGACCCCATGAATAATTTGAGGGTGAGGCGAAGTGGGAGCTTTTTGAAGTGCAAAGCTGTTTTTGTGGCTGGTGAAGCTTTTTTGTTAGTACCTGAGAGAGATGGTGGTGTGCCCTCTTTCCCCCCAGGGAAGTCGGTAACTGTTTTATGACCCCAAGACTGTAAAGCAATTTAAATGAGAGGGCTAGAAAGACGGGTGGGTTTTAGAGGGACTCTTGGACTTAGCACATTTGAAGTCTTGACTTACTCCCCCATATCTTTTTAGGCCTCAGAATTGATACTGTGAAAGTTTTTGAGTCAGTATTGAATCTTAATGATGAATCAAAATTATGATAGAGTAGTTATCCTTAGTAGCCTATTTTGGACATTCACGGCTGGAGTTTTAAGTGAGGTAAGTGAAGTGAGAAGTTCAGCGAAGTTAAATCGCAGACAATTTAGACAGATTCGTTGAACTTTTGTAAGGAGCGCACCAGAGCGATAAGTACAAAGGGAAAATACAGATAGGGCCTCAGACAGAATTACAAAGACATGATAACTCTAGGCCTGGTCGTTGACTAAAATGTGGTTGTTCAAAGCCAAAAATAAAATAGGAAGCTCCTAAGGAGTCTTCGAAGTCCCCCAGCTCTTAAGTTAAAATCTATGGATCTTGCTGGCATCTGTTACTTTCCTGCTGGTTTTAGGAAAAGTTGATCATTTAGAAAAGACTGCCAGAGTTAAAAATGCAAGGGGTAGCAAAGGCAAGCAAAGCAGTCAGCCAGTTCTTGACGTGGACAAAATGAGAATGAAAGTTTCTGAACTCACTGTGGTAAAGTTTCTTACATGCTGCTCATGTGCTTGGAAAGTTTTCTCAGATATTCCACCCCTGAAGGTACAAAAGCAAACTAGCTCTAAAAGGATTGTGGCCTTTTTTTTTTCCCTCTTTCCCCAAGTATGCCGGGGGAAAGGCGGGGTGTGTATGGGACAATGAAGTGTTTCCTGTAAATTGTGATGCTGACAAGACAGTCTGGAAATGATACCAACATTTTGAGAATTTTTTTTTTCACCTTTGAGTGAAAGTTTATTAATGATGTGCTGTGCTTCAATTTAACAAGCCAAACATATCGTTCTGAGGGCTTATCTCTCCTCAGCTTTCATAACTTCCTTTTCAAGCTATCCCCTGGGATGAAAACATCTTTAGATTCAGTTAAATATACAGGGCCACTGGCGTACTCAACTTTGACGATTATTTCTGGATATTCATAATGTGAAAATTAAACTCCTGAAAAAGGGGGGCGGGGGTGGGGGTGGAATAGAGCTTTAATGCCAACATTTTGACATGATTTCCCTAAACGTGAGACACTCCGAAACTTCATTAATACTCTCTTGGCAAATTCCTATTTGGTCTCGGCGAACTGATGTTTACGGCTTCCTGATCTAGTTATTAGATGTTAGGAGAGATGCGTGTAGGCTACCTTTTCCATATGGAATAGTTCAGTCTAACACTCTCTAAATAAATGGCGCAACACAGAGCAAGTGTCTTCCCCCAAAAGTTTGTCACGCCTTTGAATTCTAGATGCTGTAAGGGTCTCTGCTGCTTTTTCAGATTTTGTCCTTTGTTTCTTAAAGGTAACTTTAAAAGTAAAGAGAAAAGTTGCATAGTAGCTTTGGAGTCTGAGTTCATTTTAGAGCTCAGCGTTTTGATGATTCATATTTCAAATGATTTCGTAACATTTTCTGCCCATTGACTTAAAAATCAGTTAGAATCCTTATTTGTGTGCTAATCATAAGTGAGTTGCACATGCTGCTACCATATTTTCAGGATTATTTTTACTTTTCTTTTAAGAGACATACCACTCCTGAGCTTCCTCTGATTTCTACAACGTAGGTCTCTCTAAGTGCACATAAGGGAAAGTCTTTATTCATAAGGAAAATCTTCAAATCAGGGAAATGAATGCCTCTCTGGAAAAACTGCTTTTAAGAGCCTAGTATTTCAATAATATTTCTATCATCATCATTATTATTATTTTGATGGGTGTGTGTGCGGGCAGGGGAAGGGAGAGAGAGTAAGGGAGAGAGAAATATAGATTACAATTTGCAATGAATGATCTGCACATTTCTACTAAGAAATGGCAGTGATAAGTTTTAATAAACACTGTGTTACCTTTTCTGTTGAAGTAAATGAAAAATTTATTTTTGACGCAGAACTTGATTTCGTATTTGAAATTGATATCATATTGATAACCGACTTTTAAATGTTTTTCGGAACACAAAGATGTAAAAAGTCTTTTTTTCTTTTGCCCAGTTTTACTTCTTTTGATAGCAAACGATAATGTAACAATATTCTGCTATTGTGTCTAAAACAAAACAGACATGAAGAAAGTTATGGGCAGGTGTTTATAAATGATTCAAAGGGAGAATTATTATTTTTGTAATAAGTGATCCCCTTAAAATAAAATGACGGGTGTGCATTAAAGCATATTCTTATGAAGATATTTTCTGGTGTGTAAAATGCAGCCATTCATTCAAGAGACTGACAACTTTCCACTTGGTATTTGCCTTTGCTTAATTTAGTTTCCGCAGGTCAGCTAGTGTGGTAGTCTGCATCTGTTTTTGGCAGGGATAGAAAACTATAAACGCAGACAGTTCTGTCCCAAATATTGCAGCTCTCAAGTTATAATCAATTTGATAAACACAGGCAAGTTTTATGGACTTGCTTTCTGTTGTTCATCTTTGTTCAAGATTTCAGGTAACAGGAGTTTCTTTATTTCCCCCTTTTGCTGGTTATAACTACTAATACCATTGATAGCTGCTTCTGAGTCTTGTCTATTTATTTATCATATTTATTTATTATTTACTGAATTTGGGAAAATAATGACAGCACATCTAGACTTATTTGTACTTTGTCTCTCTTTGTAATGTCTATATTCATCTTTTGATATCATCATGCAGAAAAAAAGTGACTATCCTAGTTAGAATTTGTGACTATCCTAGTTAGAATTTATGGAATAGTAGGGTCTTCCTTAGAAATACAGTGAAGAAACTCTTACAACCTTTGCCAACTTATATTTAATCAGATTCTTTAAGGTTGCTTATGAGTGTCCTGTCTAGAGAAGCCTACTGCACTTTGCAATTATTTATATCAAAAAATATTGAGCAGAGTTATTTATAATGACCAAAATTATTTATCTCCTAAAAGCTTTAACCAGTGGGTTAAAGTAACTGCGAAAATGCCAAGTGTTTTAAACTACTGTTCAGTAGCAAACAGAATAACCACTTACAAAAATTTATCCTTAAAATGTAAGTGGGTCTTAAACCGTTTGTTTATTTGTAGAGAATATTCTTTTAATTATAGATGACTTTTATAAATAATGACTTTGATGTGTTATTGGAGTTATCTTTAGAGTGCTCATATAACTCAGTGGTTCTCAGATTTGTGGGAACAGAATTCGTTGGTCTTTGGCTTAATTCTCTGATGGGCAAAATAATGTAGAACTTTGATATGGGTTAGAAAGGAAAATCTTTGAGCTCACGGAAGCATCTTTACTGAATTTGCAGAAGGATCTGTGGTGAAAATTACTGGAAATATTGAAACTTACTGGAGGTAGATTAGTTATTATAGTAGCAATAGCTACTTTTTTGTCATTTTCATTTATTTCCTTCCAAGAGCACAAATCTAAGTAGCAAAAACAAAGATGAAATTATCTATGCACTTTAAATTTGAAGCATCGCTGAAAGTCATTTTCTGATTCAAAACTATAATGGAAATACAAATAACAGCAAAAGAACCCAAAGATGTTAAGGATATGCTCTTTGCCTTTCGTTCCTAAGTATGTTTCATGAAAAAGAAAACTTTTAATTTAAAAAATGTTTCTAGCCCTTTAAAAACCTGCAGTAAATACTTTGCAAGTGGCTAGACACCTTCCCTGGTGGTTTAGTTTATACAAGCAGGAAACTTTCTCTCCTACTCTTTCTCTCTCTCTTTCTTGTTTTCTTTAAACCAACTGACGTAATGCCAAACTTTGCTTTAAAAGAACAGACAGAAGTAATTGGTAGCTTTTAACTTTTAATAATGTTCTGGATTGGTTTTAGTGGCCAAAATACCATTTTTTTTTTTTTTTTTTTTAAAGTTCAAGTAAGAACGGGCTTGTGGCCTGAGGAAGAAAGGCTCTGTTGATGCAGTTATTTTTATTCTTGTTTTTCAATCTGTTATTAAAAATCTTTCCTGCTGAGTATTGCTGGATTTCTCCAATTGCTCTCTGTGATGGCTGGTGCATTTCAGGTTACTGTAACTTCAACAATTTTTGGGTTTGGGGGAGTATGAGTTTTTATGTTATGTAATTTCTTTCTTATTTGGGGAAAAATATTTGTTTTTCTTTAAGTCGAGATAAATTAATTAAGATTATCAATGACAATAGATCAGTGAATATGTTTATATAAAGAACGCTACACCTGTTAGCAAAAGCCTGGAATGTGGAAGTTTAATTGTAACATTAATCATTTTTATGTACGGAGGAAGGAAAATAGATAGAACTTAACGAAAAAATATATTTTAGATTGGTTAATATTAAGGGTCAGTTTGTGTCTACGGGCAATTCCTTTTTCTCACATTTTTAGATGCTAGTTTTTTTAACCCTATTTATCACACAGTATCATTAGTTTTCTTTCTTCTTTTTTTTTTTAATAGTCCTTTTTTTGTGTCCTGATTTTGCAAAGACAAATAGAACTTTCTGCAGTTAAGAGACATCTTGGTGATGTTGATTGACATCGGGGCGACTGCAGAAGCTAGCAAAAGTGGAAAATCTTTTTGAGGGCTAAAAGTTTTGTGCCAGTTTTTCCTTCCTTGGGGAAAGACACTCCACCCAGAATTGGGGCCCTCTGCCCCATTTGGTGGGCCAGAACGGAGCTTATCGACATTTCTGATGTGAATTGTTCCTAAAGCTTAAATCTTATGGCTACTTATCTTGAACTTTACTTTTGACTCCAAGTTTGTTGAGAGATTTTTTTTCCCCCTCTTTATCTAGAGTGCATGTAAGAAATAATATGTATTAAAAATTAAGTATCACACAGGTACCTTGAAATGTCTTTTAAGGCATTTATAATGATCAAAAAGCTTCCCACATATTTGGGGAAATTGAAGTATTCGCTACCTAGAAATTGAACAGTTTTGATTATGTGTTTCTGTGTTTCTTAGTTTTGCTTGTGAAAGTTACAGATGTTAGTTCAAATCATAGGCGTTTTTTGGTTCTTGTGTTTTTTTGTTTTTTTTTTGTTAACTACTCCTTAACTTTAGGATTTGTTAGGAAAAACTTTAGGAACAGAAGTTCTCTCTAGTTCGCATCAGCCTAGTGAGAGTGTTTTAGAAGTAAGTCTTGATTTATCTTTTACAAAGTTTTCAGACATGCATTTTAAGTTACAGATATCTCTGCCATTATATTTCAATTTAGTGAATGTTGGTTTATTACTTCAAAACTGAGGGAAGAGTAATAAAATTTAACAAGAAGGGAGAAAAAAAGCAGAGGGAAGTGTTTAGAACTGCAATCCTTTAATATCAGAGCTTTGTTTACTGTTCAGTGATGGGGAGGGGTTGTGAGGCTTGTGGAAGATGATACACACACACAAAAAAAAATCCATCAATTGCGCATATGATCCCCTCCCCTTAAGGTTTCCTGAAACAATATGTTTCCGGTTTGCCTCAAACCATTCGGCACCACTTCAGCTCCAAGAATCCACTACTATCTTGGTTCCTGAGCGATTAAGGAGGACACTTTCTGTTATATAATGAGCTGCAGTATTTTTTGAACAAAGGTAACATATTTTGATTCCTGTAATTTTGGAGAGTGTAAATTTGGATACTTACAATACAGGAGGATTTCTAGCAGTGCAAATGCCTGCAAATGCTTGAAGTATCCATGATAGCTCTGCTATGTTTAAATTATTACTAACATGTATGCGTGCTATGCTAGGTGTGTTGTATGTATGTGGTATAGATGGGATGATAATGCAGAGATAGACCCTGATGGTGGAGTTAAATATGCTAAGCCCTGAACTTTATGCTTTAAAAATGAATCTTTTAAGAACTTACACAGCCTTTTTAAAGCCTGGACTTGACATGAGCATGGAGTTTAAACATAAGCCATCGTGATCGTGGGAGCTGTATCTACTCCTGAATTTACTAAGACATTTAAAAATGACAAAAAAACTGTAAATCAAAATGTTACCTTTCACTGTTTTTGAAGAAGTGCTTCTGAAGATAATTTGTTAGAATCCCAATTTTGTCTAGAGGAGCTGGTTAAGTCACAGTGCTGTTTCTGAATAAATCTTCTTTTTATGGGATAGCGCTTCACAGTTTACAATTGTATCATCTCAAAACGTTATGTAGAAATAATATGGACCATGTGGAGACTCCGTACTATGACCCAATGCGTTTATCCCTAGGGTGATGGATTCTGTGCGTCACCCAAATGTGATGCTATTTGCCAGGCTTGTAATACTGGTTTTGAGGGTTGCTGTATGTCCTATTTCGTCAAGCAACACAATATAACAACTTTGGTATCTAGGTAATTGACACACTTAAAATAGGCTCTGGAAAATGTTCCAAGTACTTTTAAGTAAGTCAGAGTTAACTTATACATTCAATTTATTAAACAGTTGAATAAACAAATGACTCACTGTCAGCTATTTAAATCTTCAATAGTAGATAGTATTGGAAGAAAAAATACAAGTGTTCCTAGTTTCTTTTTTCTTTTTTCCCTTTTATTTGAAGGGAGCATGGTATTCCTATTTTGAATTGTAACTACTTTATCTGTTAACTTGTATTCATGACAGTGAGTAGCACAGTATTATAAAGAATAATAAACAATTCTATTAACTAATGTATATGTCTCAAGCTTGAAACATGTATTAGAGTTATATTATTAAATTGAATTTTTGTAATAACCAAGAATGAACTTGGTATATCTTCATAGACACACTACAACTGCTACTTAAGCATTAAACATAGTTTTTACAGTATAAAAAATACATAACACTATAAATGACTGTAGCTTACAGTGAAAAAAAGAGATAAAGATTTCACCTCAGCACCTTTTTTGCTTGTAGAAATTGAACAGAATTAATGAAACTTACAAATCAACAAACATTTGGAACATATCATGTACTTCTGATTACAGTCTGTAATAGAGCTCTCAGCTTATAATTCTTGTGAATCACTATTTCAGTTTCTCTTCACCGAGGCATGTTTTACATCTGAGATCAAATGCATCTATAAATAGTTAAATATATATAACAGAAGTTAGTTTGTGATCTAATTTCTCCATTACCTGATACATCATGTGCAGACATATAAGGCATTATGAATCTAGTTTTAACTTTACTTCTCTCTGAGTTATGTAGAATCACAGCCTATGAATTTGTGATTTCATATTAATTTAGAGGGTATGTGTACTCGCGCATACCTATACTCTTATTCCTATAGAATGTTTTTGTATTACAGACACTGAATGGAATTTTAACATATTACATATATTTTGAAATGACTTTCGCCTTTGTAATAGTCATTTTAATTACTTACTGCATCCCAACACCTATTTGAGGGTTAATTTAATTATAATCTTAGTTTTGAAATGAGAACGATTGGCAAAATAAATTAAAAACCAACTTTTTCTTCTGACCTCTCTTTGATGTCATTATCCACACATCATCTTTAGCTCTGAAAGATGTAGAAATAAAGACATCTGCCTGTTTTTCTCTCAATACTCTAAAGTATTTCTGAATATATAAAAGTTCCTAAAAGATATTTGGGTATTTGTTTCTGCTTTAGTTTTGATGATGGTCAATGTTTTTGAAAGAAAATCTAGTGTAATTTAGTTTTTAAAAATACAATTTCAATGATGAAAGTTAAGACTACTCATATATATATATATAATAAATTTTAATGAAAGGCTAGGTCATGTTATAAAATTTTCCCCATATGTATTAGTTTAGTTGTTCAGTGATTAATACTCCTTTATCAGTTGTTTCTACATATACCTTTGAGAATCTTTTAAAATCATTTCTTTAATTTGACTGCTGAATTTTTATGTAAACAAATCAATATAAATTATAAATTGACAAAAGTCCACATGATTACATTTAGTTCTGTATTAAAAGTATTGCTGGATTATACCATATTTAAAGATTCCTGCAAGTTTTGCTCCTGAGTTCTACAAACCTAGGTAAGTTTTAGAAAATAATTTCGATACGGTGGCCTGTTTAACCAATCACACATTCAAGCAATGAGTAATAGAAGACATTATTTTTGGCAATTTGTAAGCAAACAGTAAGAAATGTTTCTCCTTTGCTTTTTGAATGAATTTGTATTACATTCATTGGATGTAAGATGTGGTAAATTGCTATGAAAAACTCACTGTCATCTAAACTCCAATTACAGTAAACTGCTTATATTGCTTTCTATTCCATCACTGTTGATTCTACTTCTAAATGTCCCGTTCTTAAGACAACTTGTGTTGTTGAAACAGTGCCCTAATATTTACATTTTACTTTGCCTTTGTGTTTTGAGATGCTTTAAATAAGAAAGCTATCACTCGGAAGACTTTAGGTTGATAGTAAAAATCAAAAGTTACACATTTTGATGTGTAAATATGTGTACTTGATCTTACAGGTTCACTGTGTCAAACATTTACCTCTTTAGTGTCACACGTGTTGTCTGCACTTATATATACACCTGTCAGTTACCTTGTTACTCCCAGGCTTGTTCATTGTTCACTATTTCATTTTAACATTTACATTTTTTTAAAAATGAGAAATCAATGCATGCTCTTCTCACTCTCGCTGAATATTTTGATAGACCACTGGCAATAATGAAAAACTTTAAATGAGACCAATAATTATTGCAAATAGATAAAAAGCTGCAAATAGAGAAAAATGGGGGTAAATATTAGTGTAACCAGGTTTCCTTCCTTTTAGTTTCTCCCATGTTCAGCTTCATATATATGTATATGTGCATGCATATATATATATGCACATATATATGTGAAAATACATATATATACGCGTGCACATATATAAATATGTATATATATATATATATATATATATATATACATATATATGAATGTAAAGGGCGCTTGACTACTGTGCAGCTCATCATAACATGAGGAACTATTGCTGTTATATGACCCGATGTTTTTGGCATAGAAAACCTTGAACTCTGCTTGTGGTACTTGGGAATTTTAGATAAACCTCATCGAAGTGACACTCATCAGTTCTGACATTGGGTGACAAAAAAGATTCTCTTGCCTCTAGTGTGCTACTGAAGTCATTTAAGTTAATTTGGCATTTGAAAGAACAACTAGAATTGTTTCTTTTGGAACTCCTCTGGATCACTTTCAGAAGAGTAAGCAAGATCACGGACAATCTGATGACATTCATTTCAGGGTATTAAAGAAAATGGTGCAGCCACGCATGTGGCTTCTACATTATTCTGCCATGATTTATCACCTTATTTTCTTTTTTTTCCTTTTTGGGATCTAATATTTCAGTTTTGGAAATCATGAGGATTTCCCCTATCGGTGTAAAAATGTGCTAGCTGTAGGAGATTTACCTAAGTTTCGTCATAATATTTATACTTGGGGGGAAGCAGTGTGGTAGAAAATGAGGAAGCTGCATCTATGCTGTGAAATAATTATTTTAATTTTATTTTTTGCTCTTGAGCAGGCTTTTGCCATTCCATTTCTATGAGGACATGCATTGAATGAAATTAAATAAAGTTGTGGTATAATTCTGAAACAATCATAAGCACCAACTGTGACATATTTCTGGCGAAAAGATTAAGACAATTTTAGTTACTCAGTGCTTCCACCAAACTCTGTATTCCAAGTTTATAAATATGAATTTGAATCTTTGATCACGGATGATGCTTGAAATGAATGTATCTTTATTCAGGGAAGAGAGGACTTAAATTACCCTCACCATCAGTATGCTTTAGATTTGGAAGAAATAGAATGCCAAGTATCGTGTTATCTGTTCTTTGAGGTCTTTAGTAAAGAGTTTTATTTGTTGTTTATGGTAGCTTAGATTTAATAACATGAAGAACAGCCTGGCTTCTTAAGATATTTATGTGTTGAGCTCTAGTAAGTTCAATACCCAATTGTATTTCCATCAAGATTGAGGGAGTAATGTACCCAAGAATAGTATCCATCTGCTAAGGTTGGTTCTGAGATTTGGAATTTGTATTATCTTTAGGAGTTATGGCTTACATAGCATGATAGGTAAAAATATTCAGAGTGATCACCTTTTATAAAAGTCAGTTCTGACTTTTATGTCTAGGAAAATATAGCAGTGAATGTTTGCTTTTTATGTTTTGTTTCCTAGTAGAGGAAACTGACAGTTTTATGTTTTAAGTGCCGAAAGTTGTTCTTGGCTAAGCAGTCCCTGAGTTAATCACTGTGATGTGAACTTAATTTTTTGTCTTTAAGACATTTTCAAATTTTAAAATGAAATATGTGTCCATTATTTCCAATTTGACATCCTGCATTGTTTTTAGAGAAATGTTTCCCAAATTCTCTGGGATTATTTGAATTTGCAGTCCATTGATTTTGAAATATTTAGCTTTTCAGAAAGAAAATATATTTCATCTTTTTTAGGTTTTTCTTATTACAGAGCCCTGGTTATTTGTTGTTAAATTATTTTGCATTTATTTTGCATCTTTTTCCTTTTATTTTATCTTTTCAGAAATTATTTTTGATGCATCAGAAATTGAGAGATCAGTCATTTTAATTCTGCCATACTTTTCTGTGGTAAGATATTTTGCTGGTTTCTAAGGAGTCACAATGGAGAAATCTTTTTATTTAATTTTTATACTTCTATTATTCAAAAAAAAGAGTGATGTTTGAAAATCATATTTATTCTTTGTGATTAATGGCAAAAATTATGAACGGTGTAAAATAGCATGACATTTAATAACGCCTCATTTGCATCTTAGACAATTCGTATCTCCAATTTGATTGACAGAAAAAAAAAAACCAACCAAGATTTGAATCAGCTTAGATAGTTATATGGAATTCTTCAAAAATAATAAGGAACTATAAAATGCTTTCAATGCACAGGGGTAAAATTAAATCTGTATAATAGGGGAGATTTTAACGTATCCTATTTTACTGTACCGTAGCATAAAGAAAAAGTCTAGTTTTGCCTGTATTTCATTATGAATTTGTTTGCAAACTGTTTAAAATGATTGGCCTCTTTAAGGTATAGTTATCTATACACTAAATAAGGCTGCTGCAATGAAGAGGTAACGTCTCTACACATTCATCTGTGTACAAACATTTTTGTTTGGTCTAAATGCATCATGTCTTAAAGAAATGTACACTAAATTGTAAACTGATTATCCCTAATACATCATCCTCACAGTTCACTGAAAGTGGAATTGAATCTGAGCATCACTAAGCGTGTGTTTAAAATATTTTGACATTTCTGCTGGTAGAAATGTGGACATTTCAATCAACCACCTCCTTGTTTGGTGCCTGAGATGGCAGATGAATATTTTGCCAAAGCTTTTGGTCCAGTGTACTCTAAACTGTGTAGTAGAGTTAGAATAATGCAGTTATTTCCAATCATGATTTAAGTGTTATTTTCAAAGTATAATAAAAAAAATTACCTCTCTGGAATATAAGAGAGTAGACATGCTAGTGTTTCTAGTTTTAATTCAGTGCTTTTAGATACAGATGAAGTAAAAATTCAACAGATCATTTCTTCTTTTCCTAATGAAAAAGAAATGGGGTTTATTTGCATAAACACCCTTGTAGAAATAGTCAACTTTGTTGTGACAAATGATGATGATGATGTAAAAATTTTAGCAGCTGTTCTAACCCCAAAATACGTTTAATTTTATTAGATTACCTCAATAAAACCATGTACCAAAGGAAATAAATAGAAGAATAAATTAAATCACCTATGTAGGTCAGATGTAGCATGAATAAAGTAGCTTCTGAGGGAATTTTCTTAGTTCTGTGCTTTTGCTATTAAATATGGCCTCCTGTCCACTTTGCTGAGAGCACTTGCCGTTATATGTGTATGAGTGTATAATGTTCTGTTTCCCACCTAAATGTGGAACTGTGGAGCTAGACTTGAGTATTTTTAACATTTTTTTTTGTTTGTTTGTTTGTTATGGAAAAGTAAACTCTAGCCAGTGAAACATTTTTCTCAATGACTGCACTTGGCTTGAATGGTCTGAAATATGCTGTTTAGGTTTAGTTGTATTTTTTTGTTTTGTTTGAATTCAGTTATTAGTCAGAATGATCACAGAATTAAATTTTATGTTGAACAATAAAAGGCACATGAGCTACCACTATCCATTCTTGTAAAATCTACTTATTTTACAAGTGAGAAAATGAGGATTCATTGACTTTGCCATAATTACATAGCTACTTAAATAAAGGACTGAGCACTAACCAGTGTCTGGTCACTATCCTCATTTATACATAAAACACTACACAGTTTTAATGCTTGTTGAGGAAACTTGCCAAATATTTGAGAGTCTTTAATCGTTATTTTTCTTTTTGTAGACGGACATTCTGAGAGTGCAATCATAATATTTATCAGCATGCAGTGGGGAATTTATGATTATGTATAAATCCATTGTTGTATATACACATTATTTCACACTCAATACCTTATGAATATAGGAAAATGCAAATGTTCAGTCTAGAAGTTATCCTAGAAAATTATCCTGATATGAGTCTCTTTGGATTCACTTACGTAAAATCCAATTGGTACTGAAAAATTAGCCATGAAATGGTCATTAATAAGTAGTCTGAATTCTTCTCTTTGTAGCTTAAAATACCACCAACATTTATGTACACAGAAACCATTTTAAAAATAATGTTTGAATTATTTGAATTAAGGATTTTGTGCCGTCTAAGAAACTGGCCTTGTCTTTATTCATTATAGCTATAAATGCCTTGGCAGCCTGAAAACTATAGACAACATTTGTGAGATTAGGCTTAAAATGCAATTAGTTATTAAAACAAGGTTGAGAAACCATTCCTGGAATTTCACATAAACTCCTTAGCATTTATAAAAATGAATTAATACAAGAATTGAAAAGGAACTTCATTTTTTAAAATGCTTTTCTGATTATTCCTGTCTTTTGAATGACAGATGTTGGCTGAAATAGAGTCAAATGAAATCTTTTAAAATACAACTATAATGCCTTGATTTTTCTTTTAAAATTTCTCAACATCTCAAACCCTGCCTTTTTTTAATCCATGACACCCCTCTCCATTGTATTTATGGATATAATCAACATTTCTGTATTAATCAGACTGAATTTTGGTCATTTTCTTTGCTGTGTGGTGAAAACAGGAACAATGCTTAGCCTTCTTAGACATCAGAGACTTGAATTTCCCATTTCCTTCTTATCTTTTGGTCTAATAGATGCATTGTATGAGATAAAGGTTTGATGCAACTCCCCCTTCAGTGACATTTACGATTTGTAATTGTCATTCCCATATCTGAGTTTTTAAGCATTGTGATGGACATCATGCAGACTGGTGCTGGACTCCAGACATTTCCCCAAAGACTTTCAGGAGACAACTCCGGAAGTGACTTGGGAAATCAGGAAGTGGTGTGTCCTGGAAGTTCACTGCTCTGGGCCAGGGTCTGCATTTGGACCCACTTCTTACTGGTTGCAAGGTGCACACACCTGTTGGCTTGTCTTTTATTTACCTGAGTTTCCTTCTGTATCTTAGCTAGCAGGTAGGTTTGTCTTTATTTCTTCCATTTGGTTGTTTTGTTTCATGTTTTTTTTTTGGGTGAAAACCCTTTCTTTATAATGAATTGTGAAAAAAAATTACTCCATTGAAATGAAACAGTTTGGCTGTGGAATAGAATCATATTCGGTCAGAAATAATCAGTTAAATCAGAGAGTAATGGAATGATTTTTAACATTAAAAAGCAATTCTTCTAAAATAGGTTAAGGAACCATTTTAATGAGTATGCTCATCATCCTATATAAAATCCTTGCTGTAGTGACAATACTGTTAAGAAAGTAAACAGTTCCATTATTTTTACAAAGCTGTATACTTTCTCCTCCCTCCACCTCTTCTGTCTATTGTATTTTTATATAGTTGATTTTTTTTAACCTGTGAGTTGTAGTTTCACAGCCAATGAATACCTGATGGAGTGCTAGGAATCACCATCAATACAAACTTGTCTTACTTTTTCTTAATGATCTTCTTAATGTTATTTTGGAAGTTATTTCTTGACTTAATTTCTCCTGTAGATATCAAGTATTTCTTTTTTTTCTTTGACTTGAGGAGAGTGGAACCTTATCATGTATGTATGATATTGCAGATCAAAAAAATTAAAAGTGACTTTTCCTCTAGTTTTTTTTTTCTTTTTTTCTTTTTATCATTGAGTCCTTTTTGGGTTAGCTTTTTTAAATAAGGTGAAATACAAAGAAGGTTTATGAGTTTTTGTATTTCATTTTTTCTTTCCATTTATGAAGAATTTCCTGATAAACAACCAGTGAACTATAGTTTACTTTCATTGAATCACATTCTAATTAATACATTCACCAATTTTTGGTAAACCCATTCTCCAACAGTCTTTAAGCTATTTTTGCTTGTTCTCATGGCATATATTTGTGAATAAAAATTATCTTGAGTGCTTTATAGATGGTAGTTAAATGGAACTTACCTTCTGCACATTTGGATTATAATCTAGTTGCAGTTGTTTCTGGAGCATTCTGTAATTTAAGAAAGTCTGATCGCAATTCTCTAGCGAATATATGGCCACTGAAGCCGAGTGATAGGTTAGAGTGTACGCACTGGGCTGTGTTTAGGTAATAATGGACAAATATTGAATATAGCTCTTTTGGCAGTTCAGAAAAATACAAGGTACAAAAAGACTACTTTTTATTTATTTACAGATGCATTTTATCTAATACTAGGATGTCATGAAGTCAAAATGTTGCTCTTTGAGATTTATTAATTTGCATGTTTCTAAGTTAGATAGGCAGTTCTCCTTTTTTTTTTTCCCTCTTTTATATATCATGCATGAAAAATAGCTTTAGAGTGAAGAAAATGTGGAAAATCTGAATCTAGGTTTGTCTACTTACATCTCCATTTCTCCACTACGTAAAATGCGCCAATGCTCCTCTGTTGGTCTTTCCATCTGAGTGTGTCTCTTAAATGAATTAGATGCTGTCAGCCATTCTCTCGAATAGCTCCTGGCTTGGCATTCGGAGCACTGTTTCTCTGCCATACTTGTTTCAGGGTATCCTTGACTCTCTTTTACTCTCTGCACTTTTCCTTGTGGATTCCATGCTTTCAGCTGCTGAGCTGAATGAAATAAGTTTAGCACCTTCACCTCTAGACTTAACCTGGCTTCCAAGTTTCATTATCAGTAGTTTTCAAATCCATAGGTTTTCCTCTGTAAACCTGCCTATCGTCACTGACTTGGCACATTCTGCACCCTAAGCTCTGATCCCAGTTACTGCTTTTATCTGTATTACACTATGTGTTCTATCCTTAAAGTTGTTCTTAATCCTAGAACATTCCTGAACCTTCATTCATGTTTTTCCCTCAAGGAAATGCCTTTCATCCAACTTTACCTATAGAGACTCTACTTATTCCTTATTGACTTTTGCAGTTCTTCTAACTGAAGCCTTTCCATGTCTCTTCATTTAGATTTAAATATTCTTGCCCAGTGCTCCTGTTGGTGGCATTGGGAAAGTCTATACCAGCATTCATTTGGCATTCCAAGTGGAGGAGAGTAAGACTATACCTAATGTATCTTTGTTCTCTTTCGAGTGCTTTGGATACAGTGGTTTCTCTAAAGGGTTCGTTAATTGTCACAAAGAGGGAAGAATGCTTTGACCCACAGTGTAGGACTGTTGGGTGCTGAGAAAAATTGTGAAATTAGGTTGTCAGATTTCAGAGAAGAAAAGCATGATGTGATGTTGTATACTGAATAGGCACTGCTTGAAGTGTCTTCCTCAAGTAGAATACAGCTGGTTATAACTTCAAGTGTTGCATTTTGCTGTGTGCTTTCAAATTCTGCCTTTTATTGATGATGCCATGAACCAATTGTGACAGTGTTGGTGAAACTGAGGCAAAGGGAGGCTCAAATACATTTGCTAGTTATAGAAAGACTAAAACTAAAACTCGTTGTGCTTTATTCATATTGCATCTGGGGGTTATGCAAAATTATTCAAGATGAAACGTGCTGAATGATGTGCCCAGTAAAATATGAAGGACAGCAATGCTAGACTCCAAGATCATGAATTGGAAATATAGGGATTTAACTTCCACGTAATGAATGTTCTTCAGCCTCCATGTTGTGATGGTGAAAATAGTGGTTTCTCTGTGGGCGATAGGAGGAAAGCCACCTACAGGCAGTCTAATGCTTAAATGCTAACAACACAAGGATGATTTAGACCTAGAGAAGCTCAAACACAGACACTGATGAGTAGGGTTTGTCAGGACCTGAGCAGAACCAAAAGAAATGCTGTACTGGGGATGTCCAAGTTGATGGCAGTGAGGAATATTGAGCCCACTTTGCTCTTTTTAATAATCTCTCTCCTTGAGAGATGGCCAATAACGTGATAACCGAATAATAACTGCAGAGACATTTTTCCTGTTGGAACAGGAATGCCTGAAATTTCTTTGAATGTTTTAGTTTACTAATCACTTTTAATTTCATCTTTAAAGTCAAGGAACAATTCTGAAAATTTTTAAGACTGTGTCCTTGGCCTTCTCTGTAATTTTTTTTTTAACTAAAAAACTTTTTTTATCTGGAATTGGCAAGTCCCTTTGATTTAATATATGAATCACTTAAATATTACTTTAAACAGTTTTGGAAAATTATTAAGTCTTTCCATGATTATGCATTCCCATATCTGTATGGATATGGAACCATAAAGAAGAAATCAAGGAGAGAATCTGTTTAAATGAATTTCATTACTTGTAGGACTCGCTTTTACCTGTTTTTTTCTTTAAAAACAGAACATTCCAAAGCTTCCTAGAAACCTCAGCTCCTTGCATTTTTCAGACATGCTTTTCTGAGGTCACCTTATGTCTATCAGCAACTTAGAAAATCTTTTGAAGGAGACTTTTAAAAGTATTATCTGCCTGAATTGCACAAGTAAGAGACAGTAGAAAGTTACACTGAAGAGTACACTCTAGTTAGTTAAGTAGGGGTTTTAAAATCCTTTTCCACAACTGAAGGGGTACATACTTTTGGTTGAAAGTGAGTAGGTAAAATTTAGTCTTGCTGTTCTTGCAGCCTTGGTGGCTTAGAAATCTCTTCATGGCAGTTTCATAAAGCCTGCCGTGACCCTTCATGTCTCATGTCTGCTAAGTGCACAAGTAGAGGAAGGGAAGTGTATGTTTTGGCTCCATTAAAATGTTCCTTATCTGTTTGCACGAGGGCGAGACACTGCTGAAGATGCCTCCATTTGCCAGCTGAATAGCACGTGTGCTGGGCTAGTTTCCTGTCTGCTCCAGCTGTGTGGTACTGTCTAACTGATGGGAAGAAGCACATTATAAATGTATCAGTTGAAGTGTTTTCACTTGTGAAAATCAGGGAGCAGAGGGCATACAAACTTTGCCCAAAGGCTGGACACAGTTTGCATAGAAATGAGCCATGGGTAGCAAGGCCGGATTTAGTGGATGCAGATCAAGCAACTGATCACTCAAGACAAGTGAGCCACCCCAGGCCAGAGAGGAGCTGGGTTTACTGGGGGAAAGGCAGCTCTCCAAGAGGTTAGTCTTTCAGGAGGGGCCACCTTCAGATAATGTTAAGAATGATTCACCTTTGGTGAGCTGTTTGCTAAGTGTATTGTCTCCCCTTGAGACTGGGAATGGCTGTCATCCTCCTTGTGAAGGACATGTCATACATCGCCCAGGCTGCCAGAGGTAGCAAGATGCAGAATCAGGGTTTGTCAGAATCAGGCGATTTGACTAGAGGGCAAAGGCTTGGTTAGCAATTTTGCTTGCTTTCTCTGGCAAGGTTTTGAGTTGTTCTATCTTCCAGGATAATAGTGGGGTTTCACAGACAAGGGGACTTTCAGATTAGTGCTGATCCAGTCTGCTTCCTCTTTAAGTTCCAGCCTATCTTTGTTCATTATCAGAGACAGAAAATGATTCCCTCTTTCCAGCAGACATTTAAAAATCTGGTTTTACTAATAATTTTCATTCAACTTCTGGTCTTCCCATACAGATAGCTACAGTCTCCTGTTTAAAAAAAATTCTTGTGAGTCCAAGTAACTGCCTTTTCTTGGCCCCATTACAATAAAAAGGCCGTGATCAGCAATCTTGTAAGGGGAAGTTGTTGTATGACATGGAGAGGTGGTACTGTCCTGTTAATCCTCAGGACTTTGCTTTTCTTATATTTGTATTCCTGGGTACTCCTCTACCCCAAATGGGGTCTTGATAGAGTGGCATTCTGATTGAGTTTCTGTTGCTACAAACACATAAAAAGGGAAACTGGGTTTTGGTTAGACGTAGTAAAAAAAAAAAAAAGATTTGAATATTAACTGATTTGGGTCTGTTAGATTAGTAAAAAAAGAAAAAAAGCAATTTATATTTTATGAATGAGCATTCCAGACCTAGTGTGTTTTGGTGGATTGTAAAGTTACAGACTAAACCAGGAGTAACATTTATTTAAAAACATTTTTTAAGAAGAAATAATAACAATAATAATAATAATAATAATAATAATAATAATAATAATAATAAAATAGATAAATAAATAAATCAATAAATCAGAGCCCCCAGCAGTTCCAGAAATCGGATTTCATTTTCTTTTGAGCGGAGGTTGCAGTCCCCGGGTGAATTGGTGGTGTCTAGAAAAAACGCTGCTGCTCTCTGTGGGCCTGCCTTTGGAGGTGTGTGTGTGTGTGTGTGTGTGTGTGTGTGTGTGTGTGTGTGTGTACACGCGCACGCGCGTGCGTGTGTTTGTCCCTGGTGTCGCTTTGGCACAAACCGCCAGGCCTGCAGCAGCCACCACGCGTGCTCCACACCCGGCCTGTGGGCGTGTTGTCGCAGGAAGCCCTGCGGAAGCAGTTGTGCGCGCGCGTCCCCGGGCACCTCGCTTGGCTGGGCCGGGCGCGCCGGCTCCCAGCGCGGCCCCGTCTCCTCCCGCGCCGCCCGCCCCGTCAGCTGCCTGGGGCCAGCAGCCTGACCTCGGTGCTTTTTCTCTGCCTGCATCTCCGGCCTCCCGGCTCTTCGCCCCACGCCCCAACGCGGTTTCCCCTGCCCCTGCAGCCCCTGGTCCCCTCTCTTCACTCCAGCTTCCTCTCTGCCGCTGCCCCTTTGATTGGCGACTCTGGTGTCATTTCCTCTGGCCCATCCTTGGAAGAGCCGATCAGCCCTTACTTCTCTGTAAAGCTAGCTCTTCACCTGTGATCCTGGTGCGATCTGCAGAGACAGTTGTCCGTTGAGATAACTCAAGTTCTAGTTTTTCTTTAAGAAAGTAGTATTTACTTTTCCTCAATCATGTTTCCTACGTTTTCCAAAAGCTGCTTCAACCGGTATGTCTGATATTTTGCAGTATAGTTACTCGCACAGACATTCCTGGGTAGCAGGATGGGTTGTGTCTCCGGCATTCCCGATCAGAATTCTGGGAATAAAATAAATATGCCCCCAGACATGATTTATGGTATCATTTTAGTAGCCTTTCTAATAAGCACATGAAACCTTTTTAGAGTGACTGAGGTTTCTTTATATTTTTGGTGGTGTGGGAACTGAAGCCTTTGTATTTCTCTGAAATTATGAATTTTTGAGACTTGTTCTGCATGGAATCCTATCAAGTTTTATCCTTTTCTATGTTAGCTAGCTTATTTTTAAAATTAATTCTTGTTAACAGCATACTTTTTAAAAGCCGTCTGTTTATTTCCTTTCTTTTTCTGGAAGCCCATTATTTTTAAGACCTTACCAAAAAACATCAGTCTTCCTTAGAATTGCTCTTAAATTCCTTTCTACAAGAGATATTTAGCAAGGGCTGAACTTTTTGATTCATGTAACTTATAACCAACTGCTTCATTTTTGCCTTGAGGATTCCGACATGCCTGTCATAAAGAAAATGGCTGGTATTTAACTAATGCGAGGGCCCGTTTTAACTTACAGATGATAGAGTTTATATACTGATACCTTTGTTGAGTTTAAAATTATAAAAAATTAGGATCCTTTAAAAAACTTTTAATAGATTAACTGTAGTATCACTTTCTGTAAGGAGAGTTTTGTTAAGTTGGTATCCTAAGTTGATTTCCTAACACAGTATAAAACTGGAGACGTTTTACTGAAAAAAAGTTGACCCTTAAATATATGAAATGATGTCATGCAGCACACTTTTTTAAAAGTAGTATGTTGAAATGAAAATCATAGTCTTTGATAAAAACATCAGCAATACTACACCGAGTATTAGCAAGTATAGTTATGTTTTCAAACTTCTTGACTATTCTGTGAAAATGCTGAAGTCACAGCATCAGGAACACTCATTTTCACATACAATTAATATAAACTTGAGTCCTACATACATTCTTATTGTTGAAGCAGCTGTTTCTGAAGTTTGCGAGGTATTTATTACTTCAGTGGTCAAAATATATTTTAATCCTTTTGTGTTTTGATTTTTTTTTTTTTTTTTATCTTGAACACTTTGGCCTTCTTTTAAGCTTACTTGTTTTCCAGATGTGTACAGTAAAAATGAAAATAAGGTAGTCTTAGCCAGCCCGGTACCTTCTGGAGCAAGTGCTTGTCTGGAATAGTCTATGTCCAGCTCTCTTTAGAAGACTTATAGGTGGTAGCTATCTTTACCTACTTATGGTGTGGCTTTGTTGGAATAAAATCAAAATTAGAGTAAATCTCTAATTTCTAGTTTGCAGTCTTTTCATCTGTAGACTAGAAGTAATACTAACTGAGAACAGGTTTTGGGGGAAAATCTATTAAATTATATACGTAAAGCAGATTTAGTGAATGCCAAAGGGCTGTGTGAATATTTATTATTATAATAATAATTATAATCATTGTTCTGTTTCTAATCTTTTACATTTTCAGATGCCATTAACAGTGGGACTACTCATGAGATTGTTCAAAATGACATTTCTTAGGCCTTATTTTATCTTTTAATTTAAACAACTATATTTAGGTTATATACAGAGTAGAATTTTAGCTGCTGTTGTGGGGAAGAATGCATCATATTATCTCACAAGAGTGGCAGGCATCATCTCCTTGGAAGAATATGTGTTTTCATTTACTCATTCTTATGTCTGGATTTCTGTTGTTTAAATGGTGTTCAAGACCACTCTGACTTGGAAAACTTCTTGAAAGAAATGTTTCTGGGTTATTTATTCATATTGTCCATCTGTGCCTTATTCTTTTGGTCATTAATAATCTATACCATTATTTTTCTTTTAACTTGTATTAGTATTAGTCCTTTTTTTTTTTAATACATGAATTTTTAAACACGTGATTTTTGGAAAGCCAGAGATTTCCTCTTATAGGTTACATTTTTTTATGTTAATTTCATGATATTGCTTCCTCTTCTCCAAAACGAATCTTACCAAATTCCCCTTAAGAATTAATCGCTGTCTTTTTTGTCAATACGTTGTGGTAACTTCCTCAGAATACCTCAGAACCTTTCTTGAGAAGTAGTATCTCATAGCTGACTTGTGATTCTGTCTGAACATTTCATATATAGGATATAGACTATGTGATCATAAGCACTTTGTGAATGAAAATGATTTGTTAAAACTGAGGTCACCCCGTTTTTTCACAGGAGAATGATGAATAGCGATGATATGTCGTGGCCACAGTACCTTGTGCTCTATGGGACAGTGGTTCTCAGGCATCAATTTGCTTCCACATGTCCTAAGTCTTCAAGCTAATTATCTCTGTGTTTATGTGTTTGTGTATTTATCTTTAATTTTCCATTTTGTCAAGTAGCCATGCTTTTCAAGTCAGAGATAAATTATTATTGACTTAAAATTCTATCTGTTAAAGAAGTAAAAATGATTAAAATTAAGAAAACTTTTTGCAAGTTAGAAGCTAAAAGCATTTTCTTAAGAGTGACACAAATATGCCAGTCATATTTTCTAGGGGAAATTATAGTGAACCATTGGAATAGGTTTATAGTTGATAGAAAAGAGATCCCTACTGAGAACATTAATCCTAAATTTTTGTTAGCAAATACTGCTCTTGAATTATACTTGGAATAAAAAATTCACAGGTTCCATAACTAGAGGCTGGCAATGTTTATTGTTGAGATAGACTATAATTTCTTTTTATTTTCTAAGTTTTCAAATAAGGGAGGAAGTTCTAGAAATCATTAAAAAATTTCCAGAATGAGACTTTTCAGAGGGTCTGAATGATGCCTAATTCTTGAAAACCTCTCTCATTTAGGCAGTTTCCTATTTAATTTGTGTCCTTCAGTAAATGGATCAATAGTTTCCCATCTCAGTTTTTATTTGTATTTGTCTTCATGATTGCTATCCATGGGTGTTGTGTTTGGCAAAAAAAAATATGTGTATTTAAAAATACTTGCATTCTTTAGATGTTTGGAATTAAGGAAACTGAAAATGTAGTTTTTCATCTCCACATCACAGCTATTTTTCAAACAGATCTTCAGTATACTGGAAGCCATTTCTATATGCTCGTAATTTGATAACCCATCTTGAAATGCATTTTGTTGAGCTCATTGTAATTCCACGTGCCTCTAATGAAAGGCATGTGAAGGTACAGATCGAAAGAATGAACTGTCTTGGTCCCTCCAGAGAGCCGTTGCCCCTTTTGGGCAGTCTTTAACCTGGCACCCACTAGTGTTTTTCTAAAATGGAGTTTTCTGAAATTTAAATGATGTCACATTTGAAAGTGATGCCAAGAAACAATGTGGCAGTTTCTAAATTTTGTGAAGCTAAAATCCCTGGTTACAAGAAAGAGTACTTGTCACAGATGAGTAGTTAGTAATGACTTCAGTTTAGCAGGAAAAGAGCAATTCCCATATGCTGATTCTAGTCTCATAACAAAGAATGTTATAGAAAGATTGCACAGTATTTAACAAGCTGTGAGTTAATGTGACAGTGTCAGTGTATGTAGTTCCAGAAGGATAATCACTTTACCATATTTCTTCAAAAATATTTTAAGTTAGATGGAAAACTCACTGCAGATGAATCCAGACTGTTCTCCACCGCACCCCAAACCAGATTTAGGCACTAACGTTGAGTTTAAACAATTCAATTCTTGGAAGACTGCTTGATGCTAAGTATCTGGATAAATAAAAGTCTCGTTTTGAGACTCCTGCCTCAGAGGCTTATTTCCATCCTATATCAGGGAGAACAAGTATAAACGAGAGTGTTACCCTTCCATCCTTAAGTATCCAAGGCTTGTTTTGTAATACATCCGTTTGCCTCTCCCTGAGAGCCACTCCCTGTTTGAACAGAGACTATATCCTTCGACTTTTATTGGTACCTTCGATGTCGAGAAAACAGTGAAGTTATATTACCTTCAATCCTTTGGTATACACAATGTAGACTGTCTTTGTTTCTATAGATTTCTTCATTTCGAAGACCTTTCAAGAGATGGGATCTCTTGCGCACATACATATTGGCACTGTGATTTACTTGCTGTTAGGAATTCTAACTAGCTGGCAGATTTAATTTTGAATTATAGGACTGACATAGCCCTTTAAAGCTTAGAACAAAACACTTGTCCTTTTGTTATTCTAAAAAGTTTTCTTCTTTTTGACGTTGGAAGCGTTTGATTAATTAAAAATTTTATCGAAGTAACATTGTTTTATAACCTCATTGATTCCTTTGAGCCAATTTGCCTACCCACTTACTCTCTTTCCTTCTGGTAAGGATTAACTTTATCTTACAGTCTTAAAGTTTATTTTTATTTTTTTTTCATTTGTTTGGTTTTGTCTGTATACCATGCTGTGTTCTAATCGAAGCTTAATATCCTCAAGTCCATCCATGTTCTTATAAATTGCAGGATTCCATTTTTTCAAATAGCTGAGTAGTAATTCATTGTGTATGTATATAACATATCTTCTTTATTCATGTTATTACAAGTGACAGAAGTTCACTCTTTTTGACAGCTGAGTAGTATTCCATTACATATGCACGTGACATATCTTCTTTATCCAGTCATCTGTTGATGTGCACTTAGGTTGTTTCCAACTCCTGTCTGCTGCAAATAATGTTGCAATAAGCAAGGGGGTGTGTCTATCTCTTCAAATTAGTGTTTTTATATTTTTTTCCCTAACTACTCAGATATGGGCTAATTGGATGGTATAAAATTTGTACTTTTAATATTTTGAGGACTCTCCATATTGCTTTTTATAATGGCTGTGCTAAGATTCTTAAAGACAGGGATGGGGAGGGGAGGGGAAAGGGTCTGATTTCCTTCAGTTATTTAGAAAATATTGCCCGTTTTCCTACATTAAAAATGCTAACCTTTTCAAATTTGATAAAATTATTTTATCATTCTAGTGGTGAGACTTTTTCTCACACATATATATATATATATATATATTTCAGCATATATAGTTATGTATTAGGAGAGGGAGATCCATAAAATCAGTAAGCCATCATGAAGAATTTTTACAAACTATCTTTTGTAAAGAATATGATTTTCAGTGAAAGCAATGATAAAATTGATAATTATGAGATGCAAATATGATTAAATTGTATTTTCTAATTTTTCTATTGCTTCAGACATTTGTGGGTAACAGGCAGTAGAATTAAGGAGTTCTGATGCAATAAATGTCTATGTCACTGTTGCTGATACTGTTTTAAGAAGTTAACAGCTTCTAATTTGTTAAAGGTGACAATGCTTTTATGTCCAATGCTTAACTCAGGAAGTGACATAGTCAATATTCAGCTGCCACTATTTGATTTACGCTGTATTAGGAAGAGAAATTTAGAATGTTTAAAAGAAACACTGATTTAAAGCAACACATGCAGCCACTTTTTAAATAAGTGAAAATAAGAGAAATATAAGCAATTACCTTTTCTATCCAGTGTTTGGTAGCCTTTCTTATATAAGTCATGTGATAGCTGTGAATTTATTTGTTTAAGAAGTACCTCTTATCTCCCAATAGATACTACTATCTTGATGCCATTCTTCATTAACCGTATGTATAGAGTACTCCTTGTGTTTTGCCTGCCAGGAGCTTATAGTCTAGGGGAGGAAGAATGAGAATTAACCGATAGTTACAGTGCACTGACTTTAGTCTGTTCCAGTACACACACACACACACACACACACACACACACACACACACACACACGTACATATATACACATGCATATATATGTATTTACACATACACATGTGTTTACACATACATATATATGTATTTAATTGGTATCTTTTTTTCATTCTCTTTAAAAATATCTTTGTAAAATAGGCAAGTTATACATAACACTATAGGAATGAAGACAGTATGACCAACTCAAAGGAGACGATAAAAATCTGGCCAAAACAGCTCTTGATTCTAGTTTATATACTTTAATAATCCCTTGGGTGTCATGTAACTGTGTGACTGTGTGTATTTCTCTCCTGATTATCCTGCCCAGCTTTGAAAGAGAGGCGGTTTTGCCAGGAATTGGTTTTGGAAGTACAAGGAGATCTCTGTACACAACTTTTTGTGAGGCCCATTACCTCAAACTGGAGAACAGTGTCAATTTTTTTTGGCTGCAAATAGTTTTGGCTTATGCCTAAAAATACCTTCATGACCTTATTCAGATTCTCAAGTCAACTTGTTTTACTTCTCGTGCTCATATCTTCAGGTTCTCAGGTCCAGAGTCTTAGAGTAAGTGTTTTGAACTGGCACAAGGAGGACCAATCTCTGCCTAAAAGCAACGTGGTTTTGGAGTGATCCCACTTTAAAAACAAATTCCATCTGCATGGGGACCAACCAGAAGTGAGTAGTCAACTACCAGGAAGTACTGCTCTAAAATGGAATTTTAGTTGAACTTAGTACCTGAGTTCTGCCAGTCTGTGAGATCTGACTTGAAATAAAGGGCTGTATTGTGTTGAGGTTTTCCTGAACATTATTTTAAATACTGACTGTGATGGATCAGAATGTACAAGTTGGATCACTGAATTTTTGACCAAGTTCTGAGTGAACTCCTGACAGGGCTAGGAGTACTGGGATCATTGTGGAAGTCTTGCTTATATATAGCTTTGGAAAACGTCATAAAAGGTTACAGGTGTTAAGAACTTAAAAAGTTAGAATGAAACTGGACTAAAACTCTTTGGGCAAGGTGGTTCAGACACAAAGTGATGATATCAAGTCACTGAGTTAATTAATGAACTATTTTGATCATTTCAATATTCTTCACTAAGCTTTTCCCCTTGAGTTCAATAACTTCAGTAAGTTCGCTCAGCAAATATTCACCATCTAATCATGTGTAGGTATAGGTATCCTCCACTTTTCAAAAGTTTGTCACTTCACTCCCTGTCCACAAAACAACCCAAATAGATCTTTATACTAAGGGAAAGAAACATGAAGAGGAGTTTCACTTTTAGGACAACAGGTGGAGAAAGGTCAGCATTTCTTTGTAGCAGCTGTACTAGAACTAGAGGGATAGCACCCCAGCAGCCAGTTGGACCTGTCCAAGTCCTTCCCTGGGAACTACTTTCTACAGGCTGTGTATCTATCAGCTCATTTCTGCTTTCACTTTATTTTAGTGTGATTTTAGATTTTATTATATTTGGTATAATTTGGTAGGTTTCTTTGGGGGTTTGGAAATGCCAAAACATTTTTTTTATATAAATTAATGATTATTGCTCCTTTATTTTATACCATTTTGGCTTTGAGAGAGTTCTTGGAAATGCTGTACTTTCACGTAGTGTGGGGGAAACTTGTATTGTTCTTTGTCATGAGAAATCAGTGTGAATGACCACAGGAATATGGATAAGGACACATTAATAAAATTAATTAATAGTCATAACTCCAATGTGAACTATAGAAAGATATGATGACATGCACGCCTAAATCATCCAGTGTCATTAATATGTCACATCTATATCAGAAATGGCATCCTTTCATCTAAATTGGTAAGATATCTTATTTTTAGTCTGTCTTTTCTGATAACCATTGAAACATTTGATTTTTTTTTGAAATACATAAAATCTTGTCATTTTTTCTCTGTCCCTTTAATGTGCTATTTACATTTGTCTCAATCTTTTCTCTTTAGAATTAATTGAGTTCCTGTTTTATATACAAATGCTCCGGACTTATCCACTGGAATTCAAGATTCTATCTTACTAACCTTTCCAATTACATCTTGCACGTGAACCATCTGTTTTAGCGACCCAGATTCTTCATTGTCTCTTAACATGTGTTTATGTTGGATAGCAATGCTTTGTTGCTCTATTTCCTGTTTGCTCAATGCCTTTTTCTCTTCCCCAGAGCTCTGCAATTATTTTTTCTCTCCAGATCAACTCCACACTCATCTCCTTTAAATGTTTCCACTGCTGCTGACTATATTGAATTATTTTATTTTTAGTGAAAGAACTATTGGAAATAATATTAACGTTCATAAAAATGATAGCAGACATTTAGTGCTTTATTCTTTGAACTGCTGATCATGGTATGAAATTCTGTCTCATCTTGCACTGCTCCTAAAATGCTTACTTGGAGTCTCTCTCTGTCTGTTTCTCTCTCTCTCTCTCTCTCTCTCTCTCACACACACACACACACACACACACATTTTTTTTTTTTTTGACAAAGGAGCTAATTTCCTACGTGGCCGTAATTTTCTCTTAAATTCCTTTCCTTTTGTTTTTTAGCACATTGTTTTAAATATGTATTATGTACTCAGTTGATACATACTATATGAATTAATTAATTGGAGATTTTAGTATCAAGGGCCCTTGTCCTGAGCAGAATAATTACATGATATTCAATATTATTTCTGTATTCTGTGTTCCAGTCTTATTAGCATGGATGTTTTCTTAGATCATTAATAGCCTACACTCATGGCATAGAGAACAGGAACTTCTTTGAGAATTAAATGTGTCAGCTTATCTCTATAGCCAGAATATCAAGCTTTAGGAAAGAGGTCAGTTTTAAGCAAAAATGGGTGCGAACATATGCATCAAAATGCTAATATATAAACAAACACAAGTTCAGACAAAATGTGAATTACTTTCAGTGTTATATTTAATCACTTAAGATAAGAAACTATAGGGCTCCTGGCACTCCCCTATAAGACTGACAAAATGGCATCAAAATCAGAGATGATATTTTTAATAGTAAAATATTTTTAAAGCATAAAGTATTTTAAAGCACTCTATCTGTAATGCTTTCTTCCTAATATAATTATATTGACATTTTATACATAGACCAGTAATAAACACTTTGTATGAAGACTTTAAAAGTTTTGTGTACATACAGGAGCATTTACTTGTGTGCTAACTTAATATTTAATTTAATTTTAATACATTAAATTTTAATAATAATTTCCCTTTTAGTCCTTTATTTCGTAGAATTGAACATTTTGAACAAACAGCCACTGAAATTGCTAGCATTGATGAATCTCTTTCCGTTCTCTTGAGAATGGGCTTTTCTGCTCACTGTTTCTTCCGTCTGAATCACTTGGTCGCCTCCTTGCTCCTGAGAAGCTTCTGCTGTCTTTCCGTTCACGTTTGTGAACCCACCAGAGTTCCGATACCAAGTCTGGATGTGGCCCCTCTCTGTGCTCTTTTCCCCACGGTGGCTGGGTTTCAGCTCTCCAGGGGAGGGCTGCATGTCCAATATCTTCACAGTTGCATTCTCAGCACCACTTGATGCTCTCCAAAAATCTGTCGAAGACTAACTAGGATGCTAATTCTTCATCAAAACCATCCGTTATCATAACATATGGTTAGTTCTGTAATATTTGCACCAAGATAGGACTTAGCGCTAAATGGATATGCAGATGTCAGCCGGTGCACTTGACCTTAGTTTCTGGGAAAATAATTCTCATAGCAGCTTGTTTGGGTAATCATTTGCAATTTTTTTTCATGAGAGTAAAGTGAAGGCTGCCACAGGGGATAAACTCTGGGTCATTTTGACTTTATTCTAAGTTACCGAATCAGATGACGGCGGTCTTTTTCAAGCTGTACTCCTGAATGTCAGGAAACATTCTTAAGTAGTGTCATCTTTTAACTTATTAGCACCGTCCAACATATTTTATGCTATTTATTTTATGTTTTCATCATTCACTGGATTTAGAGTCTGCCTACTCATTGAGCTCACGTGGGTCATATTGATGATACATTTGTGAAAGAGGATTCCATTTTTATTTTCTGAAACCAGTGAAGGATATCTTGGTACACAGTCTAGTTTTATCTCCCAAGAAGATGATAAACACGCAATAGGATACAGTTTTCTTAGAATTTCTGTAGTTTCACCCTAAATCCCATTTGTTCTACTTTAAAATGGAACATGTTTAATGTTATCACAAGATTCAAAGTACTGTAGTTGACTCGTATGCTATATTGCTTTTTTTCCTGAAGTCATTTTGATAATAGTATTTTATTTTCTGGAAAGGATTCTGATTTATGGGCCAAATAAACAAGGTGTCATTTGCAGGTAGAAAGATGATAAATCCATTACCAGATACAATATTGCTTGTTTCGGTGAATTCTGAAATAATCTGGCTTTGAAATAACTAGGTAAAAGGGCTATGATGAAGTATTGTGTCATGAAAAGTTCAAAAGAATATTGGAAGCAGTTCACATAGATATGACTGCGGCGTGCCACTGTTGTTTCTTCGATAGACATCTTTTCCATCCATGTGTAGTTAGCAGTTAAATGTCTAGAACACTAGTGCTTTGATATTCGGAATGCAGACGGCATTCATAGATGCAGGACCAGCCAACCGATTCTTGCTCTGCTGAACCCACATTCTCAAGTTGGTTTGGGTGACTAGTCTTGGATGGTTTTCATGGAGGAACTCTATCAAAGAGCATTAAGTGATATCATACAAACCTGGATCAAAATCCAGGCTACAAGGTGATTTCATTCTGTACATGTACTTGTACCTATAGAATGCCAAATCATTTTAAGATACACTATTTCAAGTTTCTTTGTTAATATTTGTGTACTGTGTTCATTTTTTTTTTTTTTCAGAAGCATGTGATAATAGAAGCCAAAGTCTTGAGAAAATATTAACCAGGTGGAACGTTTAAAACTGACAACATTTTACCTATTAACTATTTTATGCAAAATGAGAAGCACTCATCTTTATTCTGTAGGTGAGGGAGAATACCTTAGTACATAGATTTAGGGCAACTACCTTAGAGGAAGGTAGAATCCGCCACACTTCACTGAAGCCTAGCATTTATTCAGCCTTATAAGAATACTCAGATTTTAGATGTGTGAATTAATCTGAAAAAGCCGCAGTGCTATATTACTGAATACCATTTTTCATCTCTTCGATGTAGTCTTCTAAGGTAAGCTGGTTTATGTTCATCATTTTTCAAGTTCCAGTTTTGCTGATTTGCGAAGTCGGGCTAGTAAGTTCCTGGAAGGATTTTGTGAGGACGAAATGAAGAAATGATGTGAGCCTCAAAGCAAATGATCGACACATAATAGATATTCGACAAACACTAGGCCTCTTCCACCTTTGCTTGGTTTCTTCTCTTTTACCTTTACTTGGTTTGTTCTGTGATCCAGTTGAGGCAGTATGTCCTAATTGACATGTTTATTAAGGAGGGACCTGTGTTTTGGCTTTGATCCATGTGTCCTCATTCACCAACACCCGTGTCAAAAACAGCTTTCCCCTTTCTTGCTTTTTTGTCTTTGATTATCTTTTGCTCTCCTGGGGTATCTATTGCTATTTGCTCTTGTTCTTGCCTCTGATCTCTTTTACCCATTCAGATCTCTTTTTTTCCAGAATGCTTTATTTTCTTCTCTCTGCTCTTTTCTCCTTTCTTCTACCGCCTTGTTGCCTAGCCAGTGGGAGCATCCAGTCCATTCGCTGAGTTTGCCTATCAGAATAGAGCTGCCGAAAGGTTTCTTAGCATATTATTCCTCTGTGTTACCTGCAGAGCAGTTTCTGTCTGAAAGAAATCTCTTTCTTTCTCTTTCTCAGTGAAAAATGCACAAATCTTAAGTCCATAACTTAGTGAGTTATTTAAAAAATAAATACACTTGTTTATCTGTCATTTCAGGAAAGAGAATATTGCCAGCTCCCTCCAAAGTCCCTTGTACTATTTCCTATGCCCCCTCTTGCCTTTCCTTCTTAGGAGTTAATCACGCTTCTGACTGTTCACACCTAGGTTGGTTTAGCCTGTTTTGAATTTCACCTGTATTCAAGCACAGTATTCACATGCCCTGAAATTATGCATTCTTTTGTGTCTGATGTCTCACCTCATCATCAGTTTGTGAAATTCATCCATATTGTTATGTGTAGTTTTTTTTAAATGCTGTATAATATTCTATTGTCTGATCTTACATTCCATGTATTCTTATGTACCAGAAGTTATTCTCTTGCTAATGTGCATTTGGTTACTTGTACTCTGACATTTTATAAATGATACTGTGAACATTCTTACATGTTTGTGCATGTGTGTGTGTGTGTGTGTATGTGTGTGTGTGTGTGTACAAGCCTACATCATTTTTAAAGTGAACTCTGGTTTTATGTCATGCCAGATGCTTTAAGTTTCTAGGACTCCAATCTAGATATCTGAGGCTTTCTGACCCAGTTGATCCCTTTAAAAGATAGCATAGTTTGTAAAAATAAATAAAAGTCTATTAGTACAGATATTTTGAATTTTAGAATGTTAGAGATTACATGAAAAATACATAAATGAAATATATACACATGTATGTAGTTACAGGAAATATATATTTCATAATCAATTTAAATGCAATTTGATACTAATATATAGAACTAATCATGCATGAATTTATAAAATTAATTTTACTGATTATGGTAACATTATTATAGGATTATTACTATATAGAGTGCATTTATTTTTAAATGAATGTTCCTCTACCTATGTAATTACTCTATACGTATTTTCAACTTGTAAAGTTATGAAAACCTATGTAGACCCAAATCACATCATTGTATTTAAATCATAGTTTTGTAAGATATGTAGTAGTTTTTATATTCACTACTTATATATTTATGACTGTGATGATAAAACTAGAGCTATGACATAAGGTTCATTTTTGTTTTAAAGAAAGTCAAGATTAATGTTTTGATTTCCTGTCTTCTTGATTTGATTTGTAGTTAATTACATTGATGAGATAACTTTAGCATTATTCTAGCTTTTATGTTTATGAGACTATTCAGTGTCGAGAGATTCAGTCCTTTCATGAAGAGATACGCAATATGCAGAAATTTCCACAGGTGCTAGTGTTCATCTATCCAATAAGAACTTTTGTGAGTTCATATTCTGTGATGAACCAACCTCAGCTGAGCAATCTTAATGTCACTCAGCTTTAAAAAAATTTCCATCTTCCTTGCTTCAATGTACTAGTATATTTTCTTCCAGTAATCATGATCATATGTGCCATTGTTAATGATGGAAATATGTTCTAGTTTCAGATGTCCTATGCTTGAGAATTATTGATAGCAGATAGACATTTAAACATATGCATTATTGCTTATCAATATTTGGGTTCACATAGTCACATGTGAATGTATATGTATTAATATTTTGAGTTTACATTAATAATATTAATAATGATATAGTCTGGTCTGAAGGACTTCAGAGTCTAGTAGGGTAGTCTAAAACATAAAGACATAATTACATTATGTTGTAGCAAGTACCCTAAAAGAGACATGCATAAATTTCCCCAGATAATACTGGAAAATAACCACTTTTGCTTGGAGAAATTGTAGAGGTCTTTGTAGAAATGAATTCATTTAGAGACTTGCATAATTTGGTAACTTACTGATGGTCTAGGTATCATGAGCCAATTTGAAAACTTGGGATAACCTAATAGTTCATGAGAATATTAGGAAGATTATATACAATATAATCTTATAAATTAAACACAATTATAGAACCAATCAAGTCCATTTGATGGCAATCTTTGTAAAATATATCCTTTAGTTTGCATTCTTTTAAGTTCCTGAAAATGCTTTCACTTTTAGCGATGCTATCATATTGCTTAATTGATACTCCTTAAAACACTAGTGTGTGGAGAAGTGTAGTGAAAAACCAAATGGTCTAACCTGACTTTGACTTCTTCAGACCCACCTCTTTATCTGCTGTCTTGATTACCTAGGCAAAGAATTTAAGTTTTCTAAATAAAGGCTGTTTCTGACTTTTCCTTTCAACATTCAATTACATTTTGGAGGAATTCTTTGTAAAACACCTGAATCTATGTACACACACACACACACACTTTTCCTGCCCCCGTACTTTGTTGTGACAGGTGTCCACAACAAGATTGACAGAAAAAGAAAGCACTAATTGAGGTGCAGGTGGTGAAAACCTTTTCTAAAGTTGTGTTTCTGTGTGTCACTGTATGTTTTGAGAGATTTTTAAGTTTATATTGAACTCAAGTTGACTAGATAACTTATAGAAATATAGAGAGTGAGTTCCTGCCCTGATTTCACAGCTCCACAGATATCTATCAAATTGCTATTCTTTTTCTTCTAGGTGAATGTGTAAAGCAGGAACTGTGGGGCCCAGGAGTAACCTGAAATTGTGGTCATCCTCTCAGTCTTGGGCCTCACTTGACTTCTCTGCCGTATCTGGCTTTGTGTTTAAAATGAACTTAAAATTCCTTGTTTCAGATTTGCTTCAACATTTACCTAAACTAATTTTGTTTTATTTATTTATTTATTTATTCATTCATTTATTTATTTTTCATCTCCTATTTTAAACCTTGTGGGTAGAAGGAATGCCATAACAATCAAACATAATCCAAAAGCTCATAAAGTTAGAGCTTGGGATTTACAAGATAGGAGACTACTCTCTGTACTCGTAATTTCTCTTTTCCGCAACTCTCAGAAACCTGAGCCAGACTGCTGCTAGGCTATACCACTAAAGGATTCAATCATAGACTCAGTCCACAGCAGATAAATGTTTGCTGACTATGATCCAGAAATTGGTTTTGTGTCCTGTATTGTAGCTACCTATGATTCTGGCGATGGAAACTGACTGGCATTGGAAAGAAGGGACTTATTTAGAACCATGGAGGAGAATGTGGACTAGACATAGTCTCTCAGATATCCGCAAGCATTGAGATCTATTGATTGTAACTATATCAAATGTAGGTCCCTCAATGCAAACCTGGATGTCTAACTTCTTTCCATGTATCATATTTTACTAAACCTTTTTTTTTTTTCTTTTTTACCATGCTTTAATTCTTGATTTAAGTTTAATCAGATAAAATTTAAGTTAATGTAAAAGAATGAAGCAAATTTAGCAAACAAGGTAGTAGTGTTTTAAGCTGATAATTATAATAGATAGCATTAGAAACAACTGAAAGAAAATTAGAGCTTCTTATGTAATGATTTCTGCTTCAATTATATAGCCCAGAGATAACATTATCTATGTTACATGCCTATAATTTGTACATCTGAGGTTATATGGTTATATATATATATATATATATATACACACACACACACACAATTTTTCCTTTAATGTTCTACCTTGGCTGTATTTCTCTATTATTTTACATTCTTTTAAAATACTGATTTTACATTTTTCATGGTGATAGATACTGATCTTCTATTAATGTTGAAAAAGAGAACAAAGACAGAACAATCCTTCAATATGATCCAGTTCAGATCAAGTCTTCTTGGTTTCTTGCTCAGTTAATGAAGATATACTGCTTTGTATAAAAATATTACATGTGCTTTAATATTAGTGATTTTCTCCTTGGAAAATTACTGTCTAAACAAGCATCTCCCACTGTGTTCAACAAAAAAAATAGTATTGTTGGTAAATGGCATTGTGGGATATAAATCCAAGTGACAATGGGAAATCCCAATCCAAATTGAGCAGACTCCCCACTTTACAACCTCTAGAACTTTTCAGACTGTAATTGTTAATGTACATTGAAGGTAGCTCTGAAGGTAGTTTATGAAATGTATAGTTTCCACTTAATTTAATTTGACCAATTTCTTTGAAGCTATTGTCATGGGAAGAATGTAGAGATGATTCCTGAATTTATTGTCATCTGTACTTAAATAGTCACCATATTAAAATCCCAGGGAGACATTAGCTAAGAGGGTAAGTGGGGACAGAATATCCTAAAATAATGTTATTATTTTTTTTTTTTTTCAAAATGAGTTCTTAGAGCTGAAGATTTCTAAAGACATCACCCAAATTAGGATGCTTCTATGTGTAATTTCTCTCTTTTTTGATGCGGAAAACTCTCCTCAGGCTGGAGAAAGTGGTTTAGCATCTTCTACTCTCAATTGCTTTCAGTACAGAGATTTAAAAAATGATGAATTTTCCTCAGAACATTTTTATGTACTTAAAAGAAAAATAATCTCTATCTTTGTGCATGTGATTTGTTTTTATCATAAGGGAAAATTATGTTAAGTTGGGTACATTAAGCCATCAACACTAAGTAGGGTGTTGCCTAAACCATATTTTATCATTAGTGTAGATTCATTTTACACTGTGAAAGATGTTCATTGGTACTGTTTATTAAATTTAATGCACTTTATAAATATGTATAGAACAAAGATCTCTGGTTTTTGGAATCTGTATCTCTGACAACACTTGGAATTTATTTTCTGGTTCCTTTCATTACTTTATGCACTTGCTGATCCTCATATTTCTCTGTTACCTGTTGGACAGTCCTGTAGTTCACTCATGAGAGTACTGATACTCAAATGGATGGGTTTTTTTTACAGCTGTTTCCTGTGATACTACAGAAATGAGCATCGTGGTTTATAATTTCATGAGAAAGAGCTATTGCATAAGATGGCATAAACTTACTTCCCTTCACTTTGGACATTGTAGTAAATCTTTGACATATGTGTGTTTTATATATATATATAAATATATGTCAGTATAAATATTATTTATTATACCATGTTAAAGAGTATATTAATACACATATATATGTGTGTATATATTTATATGTTCTCAATATGCCTTCACAACATTAGGTTTACTATTTTATCTACTTTGGTATTCTTATTTAAAAAATTAACAAAAATTTACCTAATAGATTTGATATACTAATGCTATGAAGGTAGTATTTTTATTAAATCTTTATGGTATCCATCTGTTAGATTAACTATACTGTGCATAAATGTTAATATAACAAGTGGATTTGCAATGATTGATACAATGTACTTAAGAGAGAACTGAGAGAGATGTTAGCCAGTCATATGGCTAAACTGAGTTAATAATTGAGGTTTTTCTTTTGGATTGGAAAACTGACAAACATCATCAATATATTCAGGTTAAACCACCTTTAATAATACAAATATTTATTTCAATAAATGCTGGAAAGAAAGTCAAAGACAGAGATACAAATCAGAAGGCTCATTGTTTTTGTTATCAGTGAAAATAGAATTAACATGCAAATAGAATATCAATTCATGTTATGACCACCAAGACAAATAGATGCATTTAAACTTTTCCTTTTGAACCTAAGTGCTATGTTTGACTCCTTCATGGGCCCGTGTAATTTTCTAAGTTTAAACAAAGAAGTAAGGAATGAAATTGAACCTGGCTCATGCACATATGCAGAGTCAAATTGACCTGTTTGAATCAACAGTGGTCATTGTAGATTATTTTACTTATTGTATTTTTCTTGAGAGCAGTACGTGTGGGCAAATGCATGGTAACGTTTCTGAATTTGCTTAGTGAAATTGTGATCTTATTCAAATTAGAGTTTTTAATACATTTGCCTCTCACCTGCTACCAAAGGGAAAATAATCAATTCTTCTTTCCTTTTGATAATCCATGATGTATATTTGCTCTATTTAAATGCTGTTTAATGAGATAGGCACAAGTATTATTCTCCTTTCAGATAGTTTACAGTTTCATTTAGATTTCAAACATAAATGTCTTTAAAGGCACAACAAAATCGTCGTAACTTGCTTATAGAAGTAAAATGGTTAGTGACATTATTTTTCTAAGATGTAGATAGATATATGGAGACTCTTTCCTGCCAAATATAGTATTATTATTTACTTACCAGACTCTCACCTTTTACCTAGACTCATACGTTTGAAATTAGATATTTAAAATATAGAGAGCATAGCATGATGAAAAAAGCCTCATAAAATGTGTTTGGGCCAGCATCAAAACTCTTTGAAATAGGATATCTAAATAATGTGCATTTTATCTATGAGAGGCTTGAGTTAGTTCTAGTGTCCAGATGACTATTAATGGGCTTTGTGCTCTGAAGCATATGTTAATAGAAGCGATCATTTTGGATTAATTTGATGTGAATTAATAAGAGATTTATTTGATGGGAGTTGCTTGAAGGTGATGACATTTAAATCTCAACAGGATTTACAATATCCAAAAATACCTTTAAAGATTCAAGAACAACCCATCCAGAGAAAGCAATTTAAATAGATGTGGGTAGCTAAGAAAAGGCTCTGACACTGGGTTTATGAAGTCTGAAGCAGTTTACAAAAAAAGCGATCTACCATTGAAGTATTGCCCTGGAATCTGAAGAAACAGAAAATATTTAAACTCCTTCAGTAATTCTTGAGTTTGTGAATTGGATAAACAATGTTCTCTTGCATTTTATAGTTCACTTAAGCAATCTGATTTTGATCTGTATATATGGAGTAGACAGGAATCAAGGTTTTTTTTAAACAATGAGCAAACACATATGTTCTTTAAAAACTGAACTTTATACACTGTTCATATGGAAGCTATCGAGTTAGCTATAGGCCCAAAGCTTGACCTTCCTTTTATTTTACTATCACTTGCTTAATTCTTTAAATTCTTTGTAGAAGACTTTTGATCAAAAGAAACCATTTTGTATTCATTTTTTTCTTTTTATTTATTTATTTGTTTTTTGGTAAAAGTGACATGAAATGACTAATAATAGCTCAGTACTTCTAGTCTGATGATAACAAACAAACATAGAAGAAACATATATTAAGAGAACCTATCATGTCTTTTACTGTTTAGCTTTGAATTCAAACCTTTGAAAGTTTTATTATCTGTAAAAGCAATATGAAAATGTCATCTGGTATTATATATTATGATGATATGAACTACTACTTAAAATAAAGATCATATTCAGTTGCATTTACAATTGAAATCAGAACTAGTTTTGCTTCCCTAAAATTTTAGTCTTGTTCAGGTTCTATCTAACTATATCCATCATCTGACTATCTAGAGAAGAAATTTATCAAAGATTAATATAGCCAGATAAAATGACATTTAGAAAGATATGCAAATGTTTTCATTTTCTTTGAGAAAGACATTCCTTATATTCTTTTTCTTCTTTCAATATACTTCTCTTAAATTAATGATGACTAATAGAAGTCATCTTGTCTGGCACATATGCCATATAGCTTATGCTGGGTATGCATGTTTTTATTGGACGGATGTTAGAGGAAAAGAATTATAGTGGCATTTATACCAGCATTAGTTGTTGATGATTTGATATTTTATGTTTTTTTCATGGAAAATGGATAAAGTTTTCTAAGGTAAAAACTAAAGTGCCTAAGCCAAGCACCAGACCATTAGAGAGTCTCAGATACAGGGGTGTAGCTTAGCAAACATTTATTTGAATGTCCTTGTCATACAAATGAGAACAGAGGCTCAGCAAAGTGAAATGACTTGATCTTGATTACATCAGCCAGAGATTTGAATCAGATTCAGAAAATGGACACCTGGTCGCTGTACTATTCTTCCTCCTTGCTTGATTCTTTGGTTGTTTAGGATCAAGAAGCTACAAAGAACATAGAATGTATATCTCTCAACTTCAAGGGGTTTCTCATCTAGTATAAATATATTTGATTCTCTGCATTGGATAGATTTGTGATGTCAGTTCTCATTTTAAAATACAATGATAGCCAATCTCTAGTTGATTCATTCATTTGATTATTTATAAGAAGATAATTTGACTATATGTATTTCATAACTATGTCCAAATATATGTGTACATGAAATTAAATTAAATCATAAATGGTTAATTCACTATTTAAGTAATAATAGAAAACTCAGATTCTTTTTGCTATGAAGGTCCCATTCTGAAAACATGAGTCACAGTCTTCTACAGACAAACATTTTTTTCTAATATATTTAAGAGTTTTAATCAGTGAGATAAAGGAGTTACCAGAATTATATTTTAAGCCCTGCTGCTGATTATTTCCACTGCATAAATCTGTCTAAATGATACTGAAGCATAGAAATAGTACAGTATCCTATTGTATTTTATAACAAACTCTTATTGAAATACAAAAGAAAGCTGTAGATTTAAATTTTAATTTAGAGGGAAATAATTAAGAGTAGAAATGAAGCTTTTTGTAGATGGAATGTCTTATTTCTCAGTAATGAAAATGAATACAAATAGATTAGTTTTAGGAAGCGAACTTTATTCTTAACCTGCTTTTTAAATTAGCAAATATCTTGGCATAAAATGTGTGCTCATGTTATATCTGAACTTAGGAAGCATTTATATGGTTGCATAGGTGAAGAAATGATGTAATAAGAGAGTGTAAACTATTAACTTCCCCCATATGCGCGCACACACACACACGTTCCCAAATTAGGTCAGTTTTTTATTTCACAAGTAAATAAAAGGCTTAACTTAGAAATTTTGAATCTTGTAGCTCTCATGTACATTCTTTGACTCCTTGTCCAAACCACTTTTAGTTGTATTATCTAAAATGTTTGTTTATAGTGGACCTACTATAGCTGGCATTTTGAACCTTTTTTAGAGTTAGCATGAGGATACTACTGTGTAGTGAATGAAATTTAAAATAAAGTTGCCCAGACTGAGGACTAAGGCTCATTGATAATATTACATCCATCTATATCTATCTATCTATCTATCTATAGCTATATCTGTCTGTATCTATCTATGTATCTATATTTATCTACATCTATATGAATTATGTTATGATCTTTGTTTCTAATATTTCATTCAGATAATAAAATATTTCATTCGGTTAATAAAAAATGTTGGCTCAGTGATGGTTCAAGACTGATTCATATCACAGTTTTATCAACTTATTTATCAAGATCAAAAATAGAAGACTATTAAAAATATTTTTAAAAAGGTAACGCATATCGGAGTACTGAGGGTTGCCATACCTGCTGGGGAGGCTTACCTAGATCTGATGGAGAACTCCTGATGGTTTTGAATGGGTACCACTTCTAGTATTCAGCTGTGACAGTGCATATTAGCAAGTGCACTTTGTGTCTTTTCCAGAAGCAGATCCCCACCATGTTTACTAATAAAGATATTTCCCCCACCGCAGTGTGGGTAAGAATTATAGTCATTCGGATTGAGTGGAGTGGCATAGGGGCTGAATAATTTCACCAACATCCTCGTTAATTATAAAAATTACTTCTGTAAACTTTTATATCGTGGTCCTCCTTCTCCTGCTGCTTGATTACAACCCAGGGGAGGGACAGGATTTTTGCTCATGCTTATACCAGGTTTCTGTGAAGCCCTCCACAGCACTGGCTTATTCATGTATTATAGGTGTGTGTTATGTTAAAGTATGTTTACGTCATTTAGGAAGGAAAATTTTTGTTTTGTTTTGTTTTGCAGATGTACAGATCAGCTCTCAAAATGTCTTCTGTGTCTTCCGAGCGTCTTCTAAGACAATTGCATTAGCCTCCTGCTAGTTGACTAATAGAATTAATAATTGTAAAAAGCACTCTAAAGCCACATGCCTTATGAAGTCAATGCTGGGTATGATTTTACAAGTATGTGATCTATTTTTTCAAGTGAAAATGTTAACTGGAAAAGTTCATGGCACACGGGAAAACATCATGCAATCTGCCATTTGTCGTAAAGATAGTAACTTGAGCTTGGCTGTAGTCTTATGGTATCTAACTTATGACTTACAATGGGAGTTCCTTCCACTTAGAAGTATTGCATATGTGCCTGTATTTGCACAATATGTCATTCTGAAAAATTATAGTGATATAATTCCAACAAAAATTAATTTTTTCTATTAGCTACTTCAAAGTATAGTCAGCTAAATTAACCATGATATTTTTTTAAAGCAATTAGAAAGAGCTTGCCCCTTCCCCCCACAACAAAAATAAAACCCAAATGACCTTTCTGATGCTTCTTTGAAGTTGTAGAAGTTTAACATTCTTTGCAATGTATATTACTAAGGGCTCTTTTCAGCATCAGGAGTCATTCAGTCATATGGCTTCTAAAGATCTGTTCTTAGATGGAAGAAAGCTGAAATTGGGAAGGATGATAATCTAATTAAGTTATATATTCTCTCAGTCACTACAGCTGCTCTTTGGGTAGCTTTTAAGCTGTACCCCATGACTTTTCTTCATGATAACAATAAACCTGCCAGATCAAAATTTTTTTCTGAATACTAGCTAATGGTTTTAATATTAACACATTTTGTATATTCACTTTTAAGTATTTTATCCTCGTTTTCTTAGTATATATATAATGTAGTATTTTAATTGTCTTGGCATGCATGCAGGGCGATGAACCATTCTATTTTCATTTTAATGAAAAGATGATCTTAATGAATGGAATTATTTCAACTCTTTTCCGTGTGAATCTTCCCTTTCATATAGATTTCTATCATTTCTGTGTAACTTTATTTTGGTTACACAGAAAATATTTTATTTACATTAAGGAGACAATATTAAAATATACAGGATATGGCTACTCAGTTAATTGTCCAAAAAAACGATTCAATTGCAATAGTTACATAGAGCTGTGCAATGGAAAACTAAACAGGAAATTTTGGAGGGAAAAGCAGGAGATATACCATTTTTATAGTAGGAAAGCTCACTCTGTAAAAGGTTCTCGTCTAATAGGCCACGTTAAAACAGTATATTTTGTACTCAAACTTACGTGTTAAGTACTTTCTTTTTTAGTTTTTCCCTTCGTTGACCACTAGTAAAATTGTCCTCCCATCTTCCATGTGTTGGTACATTCCCAAGTTATATCATTTCTGACAAATTGAAGGTGTCCTAAAAGACAGCATTAACAAATAAAATGATAAAATACAGATATCGAAAAGATTTGTTAACCTGTGTTCCATTTTTCAATGATGGTGACTTGACTTAGTTGATTTTAGGGCTCAATGGTAATGATGCCAGGTTAGGACCACACTTCCTCTCCTACCCCCAGTGGCCAGATTTGCTATACTTTATAACCGTCACTGTCAGTTGAAGCTTCACTTGTTCATCCTATTCATGCTTTTGTGGTTGCTCTTTGCCAAGAGAGAGATTCTAAGGTTATGTGATGACTAACATTAGAAGTGTATAAAAAGAACGGTGTACTTTCTTAAGTAGTTATTATTCAATAAAGTGAATTTTTACCTTGTAAATGATTCCTTATCCTCAAGCTCGTGCATTATCTTGGCTCAGTGATTCTCATTGTAAAATTGTGTACTGATCAAGCATTTCAGAAGCAAAGGTACCCCTGTATCCAAAGCGAGTGACAAGCCTCAATCCTGGAGAGAAACTAAAGACAAAACGAGTAAACCATGCCATTAATTTGGACTTTTTTAAAGATATTTTGAATAATCATGGTGTAACTCTGCTAAATTGACCTGTGACAGTCAAGTAGTAAAGCTGGCTTGTTTGATTAGGCAGTCACAGGTAGATTTTTTTCCAAGAGACGTGGGGGTGGCAGCTCACACAGCACTCGTTGAAATTTTTCAGCTGGGGGATTAAGGAGCACAGATCCGGAAACTCAGTTCTCAACTAGCCTTTGTTAATGCATTCTTTTATTGACAGGACACAAATTATTTCTTATCTCTCTGCACCCTTGAGTCCTGACTCATTTAGACTCCAGTGGAGGAATTTGTCACAACCTCCTTATTTTGACCTCACTCAAAATGTGGGGTCATTGGGATGCCGCCAACATGAAAGGCATAGTTGAAGCTATCTACCAAGTAAAGGTGAACCCTCAGAAACTGCTAATATTTTGCTATATTCAGTTCTTAAGATGGTAATGTCATATGGTTCAATATTTTACTTCAGTCAGCTTCCAAGGTGTCCCTGATGGCAGAATTGGTACCATTTCTGCCAGACTGCATAAAAATTCAGGGCTAAGATAGTCTACCCTCCTGCTGCATACTTGTGTCCTAGGAAAGCTGCATTTGGCCACTAGGTGTGACCAGGTTCTCCTCCCTTTCCAGGCAAGCCCCTAAATATATCTTAAAGAAATTTGTCAGGAGGGCACATGGAAAGGTTTGTCATCTCCATTCCTGAAAGGAATGGGGAATTTTCACTCTTTTTTATAATATGATCTTTCTGTCTTTATGACTAGAAGGATATTTTAATTTTAGTTGAAACCATGTTTATATCTTGGTTGCACGGTGTGTAACAATATTGAATTCCAATTTATATTGTTTATATACACAAATACGTATCGTATAAATAAACATGTAATGTATAGTCCCTGTACATAAACACATGTACGTATTTCATAAACATAGCATGCATACGTGTTATAAAATATATAACACACATGCATAAATAAACGTAGAGATAATTATTGATTATTATTGAAAAAAGAAATTAAGCAAAAATATAACTGGTAGGAAAGAATAATGGAAGGGATAGTGTTAGTATTAATAATGAAATCTTCGACACTCGTAAAACTATTTTACAATAATAAATGAGCCCTTTTTGTGGCAAAATATTTCTTAATGTATATTATTTACTTTAGTCTCAAATTTTTTGTTATATTTAAAATTGATTTATTTTCCTAGAGGATGTTTTTATGCCCCTTCAAAAGCCTGGAATAGAATAGAACAAATAAAATGTTCTAGATTAGATGCCATGTTAACTTTCAAATAACCCTGTATCGTCTTTTTCTTTGTATTTTTACAGATATGGTCCGGAAAAAGAATCCCCCTCTGAGAAACGTTGCTAGTGAAGGCGAGGGTCAGACCCTGGAGCCTATAGGTACAGAAAGCAAGGTATCTGGAAAGAACAAAGAATTTTCTGCAGATCAGATGTCAGAAAATACGGATCAGAGTGATGCTGCAGAGCTAAACAATAAGGAGGAACATAGCTTGCATGTCCAAGATCCATCCAGCAGTAAGAAGGACTTAAAAAGCTTAGTCCTGAATGAGAAGGCTGGCTTCAATTATGAAAGCCCGAGTAAGGGAGGAAACCTTCCCTCTTTTCCACATGATGAGGTGACAGATAGAAATATGTTGGCTTTCTCATCTCCAGCTGCTGGAGGAGTCTGTGAGCCCTTGAAGTCTCCTCAAAGAGCAGAGGCAGATGACCCTCCAGATATGGCTTGCACCCCATCGGGGGACTCATTGGAGACAAAGGAAGATCCTAAGTTGTCACCAAAGGCTACTGAGGAAACAGGGCAAGTGCAGAGTGGTCAAGCCAATTGTCAAGGCTCCAGCCCAGTTTCAGTGGCCTCAAAAAACCCACAAGTGCCTTCAGATGCGGGTGTAAGACAGAATAAAGCCAAAACTGACGTTCTGGTAAATGACCACCCAGACCCGGCACCTCTGTCTCCAGAGCTTCAGGACTTTAAATGCAATATCTGTGGCTATGGTTACTATGGCAACGACCCCACAGATCTGATTAAGCACTTCCGAAAGTATCACTTAGGACTGCATAACCGCACCAGGCAGGATGCTGAGCTGGACAGCAAAATCTTGGCCCTCCATAACATGGTGCAGTTCAGTCATTCCAAAGACTTGCAGAAAGTCAACCGCTCTGTGCTTTCTGGTGTACTGCAAGACATCCACTCTTCAAGGCCTGTTTTACTCAACGGGACCTATGATGTACAGGTTCGTGTTTGTGCTGTGATTGTTTTGTGTGTGAAACATTAGAAATGACTTGTGCATTCCTCTGTGCCCATTAAAACGAAACTCGCAACGCCCGTGGGGTCCAGCACACTCTAGGTATCTCAGCCGAATGTGCATTCAGAGTTGTCTTTAGTCTCTCCTCGTGGAAAACGAATCCAAACATTTCTGTTAGTTTGGGGACATTCTTTTCACGGAATTAACGAGGCTATGTATTTCTGGAGATGTTTCATGGTGATCTGACATTTTCAGTGTTCCAAAAGTGGCACTCATCTGTCTGATTCTACAGGTTAAAAATTCGTGCTTGAGATTGGAAAGCTTTTGTCATGGTTTTTTTTTGTTTTTTTTGTTTTTTTTAAGTGAGGGTCTTTTCTGTGTCTTGGATTAGGACTTGATTTCATACTGCGTTTGAAACCAAACTAGGTGAGATTTGAATCAGAATGACAGTTGCCAAGACGTGCTCCTGAAAAGCTAACATAATTGTAAGTGAAAACTTGGAAATAAAATCTTGCATTGATTTAAAAAGAAGTCAATGTGATTGTAAGTACGATGGACCCCAGAATGACCCTGGGGTATTTAGTACTAATTGAGATTTCTGCATTTATCCAAATTCCTACCTTCCTGATCTACTCGTCTGTCCTTAGTATAGGGCATATGTGAAATGAAAAAGAAAAAAAAATACCCCCAAAATCCAAACCACTGCTATGTCAAAGAAAATGACATGTAGAAGTTAATCTAAAGTAATGTAATCATTTCATTTGAGCAATTTTAGTCAACTTGAGAAAGCATATTATTTTCTGTTACAGTTCATAGATTTTTATAGTATTATTAGGCCAGGGGATTTCAAAACATATTAGGTTTAATATTAACCTTCTTTAGGAATGATTAGAAGAAGTACCGGGGAAATAATGAAATCACATCACACTTACTTGACCTACTAAATGGCTTAATGTATCAGTCATTTTGATCAACTCAGCAGCTACAGCACATTTGCTGTCTGTGTTGACCTAGTGCCTCTTAAGAAAGACAGGCAAAGGGCTTATAAATAACAGGTAGTGAACCTATTTTGCAATACGTGTAAGACGAATCAGATGAGAAATTTCCAAGTCCTTTAAAATGTCAGGATAAAATCCTATCACTTTAAGGGAGATGCAAAGAAGACGTCTTAAGAAGCCAGTTTCATCTTTGTAAAGCTCTCTTAAAAATTCCATCTTACTTTGTGACTTTCCACAAATAGATTTATTTCTGTGGAGCAGCAAATTAAGCCAACATAGTTATTATGCATGAAAGCTACATGCTTTGAACTGCTGTCTTATTAAAGATCATTTCACTGTCTTATGTCAGATACACTCTGCTGTCAAACTCTGATTGGAAAGCAAATACGTGTTTTAGATAAAAGGGTTCGAAGTGAATAATGTCAGTATGTGAAATGGTGTTTTATAATTAGCCAGTAATATGATGTTAATACCTGGATTTCCTGCAGGAGTTTCAGTTTGTTCACTCTGGGGACAACTTCTGAGGGAAGCTGATCTGAGCTGTCAGGAAGGCTCTCCCACCAAGATTACTAAACGCCTAGAGTTTGGAAGAATTCAGATTTTTAAACACAGCTTCATTTCCCCCTAAACAGTTATTTGTTAGGTTCTTAGTTATTTATAGTAAAGTTTATATTGGGGCAGAACGAGCTGGACACTTTTCCTGGGCAGTGATTTTAGAAATAAAACAGATGTGTGAGCTATCTGAGTTTGAACTAATAGAGCTAGAAACAACACAGCTCATTCTAGGCTATGCGCTCTACTAAATCCTTGTAGCAGCAGACAGTAAAGAATTAAAAATGGACTAGAGAACAATGTGCAGGAAGATCATCTTGTTATGATCAATTTTTTCTTTCCAAGAGAAATAATTTGGTTAAAAATAGGGGAAAAACGCTATCTCTGGAAAAATTGGGTGACTATTTCAAAGAAACAATTGGATTTAGATACAAGTCCAAAGAGAGTTAATTTCCTTCAATTTATGAAGCGAGCACTAAATATACTTTTAGGCCAAGTGCTAATCTAGAATCCTTAGCATATACACCAGATGTTGACGCAGAAATATGTCTGAAGATAAGTAACTTCTTAATATTTCGATGCTGCAATAAATATTAAACAGCTTCCCTCTCTGCATAAACTGAATAAAAGCACATCTGAAATTCCTCTTTTAACCCACAATTGTTTGTGATGCTGAAATGTCATTTGAGAGATTCCTTCTCTGCTACTTGAACTGTGTAGAGACTAAAAGCTGTGGAAGATAAAATGCTGACTATAGAATTTCCCTAATGCAGCTTTGTCAGAAATTTATAGTAAGTTAATGGCTTGTCTGTATTCTGATAAAAAGATGTTGACAAATATGAGTATTCCAGATGAATAATCGTTCTGTTTCTGGAATTATTTATATAAATCTATAATTTAAGCCAATTTTAGTAAGAGATGAGCTATTCATTAATCTTTTTCAATTAAACTTTTTTTTTTTTTTTTTTTTTTTGGTTTTGTTTTGTTTAAACATTCAGGACAGTTGGTGGTTAGTGATAGATTTATGACATTTTAGGTCAAGAAAAAAGGAACAGACGCCAGCAGTTGAGGACTTAAGAACTTGAGCTTTGATCTATATTTTGGTTTGACATAGATAATTTTAAATAATTTGAACTTACATGAATGAACCCATGAGCTATACCGTTGGGGAAAAAATCATTTAAACAATTTTAAGATTCTTAGTTCTGAGTTCAGATGAAACATATATTTGGGGGAATAATAGAAGTTTAGACAACACTTGTACTGGCAATAGCCACTTCTGTGTGGATTGTATTAAAAACAGCCAAGTCAAAGAATTGCACGTTGGCAGAAATAGTAACAATTAACAATCTTTCTTTGAACTTCGGATTACCTAGAGCCCCAGCCATATAGTGGACAGCCCCTTAAAGAGAGCATCTTAAAACCAGGACTGTCTTCTCTGATCTGTTGAATTCCAGCCAGCACCCCACCCTGCACCTCCTCCAGCACGCACGCACGCACGCACGCACGCACGCATGCACATGCATGCGCGTCCGCACACACACGCATTCATGTAGGTAGAGTCCCACCTGTGAAATCACAAGAGGTCTCTATCCTGTTCCAAGATATCCTGCTAGTTTAGAGCTAATTGACTTGACCACAATGCTAATTTCTCAATTTTATTTTCATTTTCCCTGGCTGTTTTATCAATTATTATACTTAAAATTTTAAACAGAATGGATGTGGCATGGTTGGTAAGGGCTTCACGTAAATTTTACTACTTGTATTCAGCCTTTGAGGCTCACATATAGACAAATAATACGACAAGAGATTGAGTTCTTCAAAAAGTAATTACAGCTTCTTTCTTTTTTATCTGCTTTATTATGCTTCTATTTAAACCATCATTGAATGGAGAACTGCGTTGTTAAACACGGACTTGGCTGTTTCATTAGTGCTTAATGTCCTGTGCATTAGGGTGTCTGCATCATCTTTATAGGGGAGCTCTTAGCCCTCAGATCAGGTTATAGAAGTCGGAGTCTTGTCAAGTTGTGCTTCCCACGGGAAAGTGTTTCAACTCTCCTAAGTTTATAAAAGTCCATGATGTATATTTTGCCTTTTCATATTATGAGTAAATACTTTCCGTTGTTCTCTAAAGGTAACAACCAGATTCCAACTATTAAATTCACTTGGGCCCTGAATGAAATTCTAAGGTTAATAGAAGAATCACATTATTAACTTACCAGTGACTGTCTTGTGTTTGACCTAGAAGTCCTACGTTCTTGTTTTGTAAATATTTTTATCAGAGTTGCACAATATGTCAAGTTAGAAGCAGGAAGAAGAGATTTAGAGATAAGAAGTCACCCTTTGTATTTGTACTTTCAACATATTTAACTCTATGAACTTTATAGATTCATCACATACACAAGTGCATTCATTTGAATGGGGGTTATAGTTAGGTCTGGAAAGAAAATCAGAGCATATTAATCGCCTTTTGGTCTGTTTGGCTCTTCTTAAATTTTACTCTCAATATTTATTTTTTCTCTTGGAGTTGCCTTTGATCTGGAGCAGGAGGGAAGTTGTAGATTTTAGCAGGCTCTTTTTCTTTGTTTTTCTGAGTTGAGGACAATTGCCTTTTAGAAAAACTGGTGAATGAGACTTTAATCAATTCAGACTGTGTATAGAGTACAGAACGTTTGGCATATGAAGCCATCCTTATTTTCAGGACTGTGCCTCTTTAACAAGTAATAAAGAGTGCAAAATCAAACACATGCTCACCCTAAGGTCATAAAACAAAGCAAAGTTCTGGGACTTCTCGGGTTATTTTCATCAGTGGCGATGGCTAAAGTTGGATAATGTAGCCATTCCAGGAGAGGAGAGTTGTGTGACTGTCCTCACTAATCCCTTAACCTGCAGGAGGATTCTTTCTCCTTTTGGGTTTGTTACATGAGGATCTGCACGATAAATTTCAATCCTGCTTTGATTTTTGGGCTACTTGCTGTACAGAACACATATCACTCTCTTGAAAATCAATATTTCTTGCAGCAGAATGTTATGGGAGTGGTGGGGGAATCATACTTACCAGTGCCTCCCATCAAATTTTGCGTTATTCAACTCTTTAAATAAAAATTGGGGTCCTTCATGGTCGGCTGTGCTAACCATATCAAGTCAGCAGATTATGTGGTGCCTTTCGTTTCTTGTGTCATTTTAATTATAGTGTATATGCAGCTGTTAGAAACACAGATACATAAGGAAAGTTTAGAGAAGGAAGTTCCCTTTCATTTTTTAATTTCCTTCATGGAGTCTGTTTCTGAAGATCATTAGACCATTGACCTCTTGAATTCTTTATCATGACTCCCAAGTTTGCAGTAGGTGTGATGCATTTTTAGGACATCAGAAAAATACCTTGTATAATTTTAACTGCAAGTCAAATGAAAAATTAATTTTTCTGTGTTGCTTTTAATTTGGTCCACACCTCATCCATCTATTAGCTTACAAAATCAAAATTGCACATTATACATAGCTTCTTTCCACACCCGCCCCTCCTCTAATTTTGTATTCACTTCTAATAATAGCTAACATTTATTAAGGGTTTCTCATGTGCATTTGTGGATGTAAGATCTTTACATGTATTAATTAATTCATCTTTATAAAAATCCTTAAAAGTAGACACCACTATTATGTTCATTTAAAAAAAATGAAGAAATAGGCATTAAGGAGCTAAAGTAACCTGTCCCAAGTCATAGTTGCATAAGAGAATGGGGATGGGCTGTAAACTAGGACCCCCAGTATACAGAGCCTTCACAAACACTAAGAAATATGACCTTATCAAATGTAAGATTTATCTTACTGCAACTAGAAAACAATGGCAGATAGGCCAACTGCATGAAAGGGAGGAAATACAAGACTGGCATCCCAAAGAAGTTTGATGCACACACTGTGAATCACACTGAATTGAGGGACATTAGTGATTTCTTGGAGATTGCCTTTTATCCAATCTGTGTAGAGTAATCCAGCCTTATTTGAACATACCAGGCTTATTGCAAACATTGAAAAGAAAATTAATTTTTCTGTTTCGTCTTTTTTTCTTTTTTTTTTTTTTAAAGCTGTTTTTGTGATTCATTTTCCCTGGTACTTCGCTTACAGAAATTACTTCTGATAGAGTAAGGATAACTGATGCCATCAGTTAAGAATGCAATGTTTTATCTCCAAGTTCAGGATAATTTCATCCACGTATTTGAGTTAGTTCACATTCACTTCCCTGAAAGGCTTTGTTTTAGGAGTTTGTGATTAATATATGGCATGAGAATTGTATTCGCTTGTAGTTCCTAGGCACAATCTAGATTGGTTTTTCTGTGACGATTACATGTTAAGGACAAGCACTCAGCTCCCATTCGTATCCTCCTAGGCTGTGTAATTCACGTTTTAGTCCTCTGCCTAGGAGCAAGGACAGGGATAGTCTGGTTTGGATGGGTGTGGAGCAGAGAGAAAGCTAGAATGCCCTGAGAATGTCTTCTTGGAGTTCTGTTGCATACTTGAACCCAAGTTCAAGCTGAGTGATTTCTCTGGATTCTAAAAGTGAGAGGGCAGTGTGGGACACCACAAGAAGTTTGAACATTCAGAATAGTCTACTTGGCTAGCAGTTCTTCTTTAATATTTAGCTGCCCTGTTGAGGTAAGATTAAAGATCACCTGAATTCTTTCGTGAGTCCAGCAACATATTTGGGGAATTTATAAATGAACGCCGGTTTGTTCTAAGACCTGTTTTTTCAGCGGGTGGGTGGCTCCGCCTTGATGCTGCACTGTCACCTCAGAGTCAACCATGTAAATCTAAAGTGGTGAGGTCCTCCCCTGAAACCACTTTCTCCCTTGCTTTGTTCTGTACTCCCCTTTTCGAGTCCGTCTATCTGGAAATGTCATAGTTACCCTGGATTGCTTTCTGATACACATCTCTCCTCAAACAGTTGAGCAGTTTGTCTCGAACTCCCTTCTTTATTCTTTTACTGCTGTGGCTCTTTGTGTTTACTGAGTAAACTCTTCTTGGTTTCTTTCCCTTTTTTTCTTTCTTTTTGTTCCCCTCTCTTCTGCTTTTTCTCAACAATCCCTCTCTCCCTCCGTCTTCCTTCCCCCTGTCCATTCTTCCCTTCTCCTTCTTTTCTTCTCTTCCTCCCTTCCTATCTGTCTTTAATTTTTTAAAACTTCAACTCATTCTTCCTACATCTTTGAGACGTATAGGTCTACTTTCTGTCTTTAAAAGTATGTAATTTATTTATATGTGTATAATTAAATTCAGATTCACCAATAAGACATGACTTTTCCAAATTACCTCTCATCCCCACTCCCACCCCCAATCTCCCTCAATATTTTGAGAGTGATTTGCACTTAATGCTTTACTAATTTTGTTTCCCATACTTCAAAAGCCTTTCCTTGATCACTGCCTTTGAGGCTCATTAGTTCACAGTTTGCTCGTCACTTCCTTCTGGAAGCCCATGCTGACTTGTCAACTGTTGGTATAGGTGAGGTTCTCCTCCTTCCTGTTGTCATGAAACTTGGTCTATCTCTCAACAGAAGAACATTTTCCATCGGTGTCCCATCGTCTACTTACTTGTGAGCTTTATGTGCGAAACCATAAACATGTTAGGACTTTGGACTATGTCACATCTCTGTGTATTTCTAATACTTGGTATGTGGTAGGCACTCAGCAAAGCCTCCATCTCTGAAGGAAGGATATCCCACAGTGATTTTTTTTCTGTTTTCTCATGAAGGCATCTTTCAGGATACACATGCAATTATTATTTATCCCCACCTGAGCCAGCAGATATGAGACAGCAAATCAGATGCAGTGTATTGCTATAGCAATGCGTTTAGCTTTTTTATTTACTCGTTCTATTTGTTCAGTTTTGTTTTCCAAGTTACTTCTAAAAGATTATTCTTCCAAATTATTGAAACTCACTAGGCTTAAAAAATATTAAATAACCATACAAAATTAGTTTTATAGAATGCTGAGTAAAAGGAGAAAACCAGTTTGGGGTAAGCTATTTATTACTAGGGTCCAAAACACCAATTATAAAAATGTGGAAAATTGAGAACGTGCAGTATTTTACTCTGTAATTTGTTGCCTGTCTCATTTTAAGTGTTAGCTCTCCTCCCCAAAATGTTAGTTGACTTAGAAATTCAAATGACAGGACTTTTATTGGAGTTATTTCAGTGACACAAGGAATAGACAAGAGTTTGAGATGGTTGACATTTAACTATATTCGTTACTGAAATTTTAAACATTTAGTATCCATCAAAAGTATAGCACTGAAGCACACTCTGCATCTTGCAGTGCTTTCGAAGCTGTATAAAATGCAGAAATATTCATTATGTAGATTATAAGCACATTGATCCTGACTGTGGTTCTTTTCAGCCAACATTTGCCCCTTACAGATTTCTTCAAGTTATTTGTAACTTCGGTAATTGAATAGTGATTTTTAAGTTGCTTTTTATTGTGAAGGCTTTACTTTTTTGACAATCAGCCCTTAACCTCAAGTCCTCTTAAATTAGTACCTTTCTAATTGTCTCTGTTGCTATCAATTATGGTACTTGAAAATGAACCACATCTGAGAAAGGGTTTGTGTTCAGTTCAAACAACCTTTTTGTTCCGTTGAAAATAAGTACATATGCTAAAGTGTCATTTTAAGAGGTCTGAGATTTTAAAGTCTTTTCCTTTGACATCTTTAGATATTCTTATTAGGTTTTGCTCCATAATTTGAGGAAATAAATTAATTGAGGTTAAAGACCTCAAGACTATATAGTTTAAATTCATAAGGGAAGGATTCCATGGTTATTTGTTTTGGGGCAAAAGATGTTTTTTATCCTATTTTTTGAAGAAACCTATACATATCTGATTGAGACACTGAACATGGGACATGAACTACTATTGCTTCTTTATCCCAGCTAACTCAGTGGACTTAGGTGAGAAATCTCCATGTGTGTTTACGTAAAGAGTTCATTCTTTCAATCACAAAATAATGAGCACTTGCTTACTTCCAAGGATGAATCAAATCCCATTCTTTCAGTCCAACAAGGAATATAAACAGAAACATAAGTTTTGTAACATCTTGAATTTTGTCAATTTTTTTCATTTATTCCTAAGAATACTAACAGAAGCAAGTTTGTGAATTTGGAATTGAATGACCTTGTATTTTCCCTCTATTAAGTCTTTTCATCTCATTGGCAAAAGAAATTCAATTAGTTCATTTTGTTAAATAATAATCTTTTCATGTGAGTAGTACTGTAAAGTGTGCAATCTACTATGGTACTCGTGAAATACATGTGGCTATTTAAATTCAGTTAATTAAAATTAAAGTAATGAGAAATTAATACAAATTACTTAATTCCATTTAAAAATCAGTTCCTCAGTTGTACTAACCCAATTCCAAGTGCTCAATCACTCCATGTGGCCAGAAAAGATAGTAACACTATTCTGTCATCTTAGAGAGTGCTTTGGACAACCCTGATCTGGAATTTGCAAATCATTTTCAGATATGATTTCTCACTTAATATTCACAATGATTCTATAAAATCTCAAGGTATATTTATGTTTTTAAAAAGGGAGTAAAGTGAGGAGCCTGGAGTTTAAATAATGTCTCATACGGATATTAACTTACAGAATTTCCTTTGGGGACCAACAAATGAAAGTAAAGATAAATAGAGATTTTATCTATAAAATTTGCTATATATATAAGTAATATATAAGTAATTTAAAAGCAGAGCTATGGTCTGCTTGTTCACTGTTGTATCCTGTTATCTGTCACAAATTAAATGCTCAGTAACTACTAAATGGATGAAAGAGTAAGTGCAATCTTCGGTTCACACAAAATTTGCAGTTTACCTGAAATTTAAAAATGTGGATACCCAAATTAAAGGGATTGCTGTGTCATAATGAGAGCAATGAAAGTTCTCGTTATCAAAAGATAAAGATGGAAATGTATACACATTTCTGTTTGCAAATTCTTTTGAGTATAGTCATAGCTAAGGACTGATGATTGTTCTAGTCATTGCTGACTTCCAGCCTTTGAAAAGTTTGAAACAATTATCTGAATGTGTAGAAAATGTTTCATTACAATAAAATTTAATAAACTTAAATAAAAATAGTTAATATAAGCATTTAAATTGCATGACTTTTTTGCTGTGTATTTGTGTTTAACCTAAAAAGAAAGGCTTTTAAATGAACATTTGTGGTTCATAAGTCAATAGACTTAGTTACAGTCTTCCATAAAAATATGTTTTATTTTGGAATGATGCTCAAATGATATGCATCAGTCACATTTTAGTATGACTTAAGTTTGCATCTCTGAGAGAAATGTATAAACATTGTCACAAGTGTAGTTTTTAGAGCTTCTTTTGGAAGGAGAAAAGTAACAGGACGCTGAATAATTATGTTTTCCAAAGTTGATTTTTGAAGTATATAATTGTAATTCTAATTGTCATTGACTTATTAATTATATGTACTACTAATGTTGTTTATTGTTGTTAACCAAAAAGGCAAATCAACAACTTGTTAGTATGTCCTTGTCAATAATATTCTTGTCATTTAATGAAATTCTTGTGTTTTTATTTGTTTGGGTAGTTTTTTGAAAGATGAGTCAATAGTATGTACATAATCTTCAGTATAAGGTATGTGACCCTTAAAAAGCATCCTAAATAATGGGCTTAGCTGATTTTCCCAGGATTAAAAACATAACCTCCTATTAGATACATAGCCATCACCAACTTAAAAGATTTAATTCACTTTTCATCATAATTTAGTTAATTCTAAACCAAAATACTTTACTGGCAATTTTTGTATAAAATGACCTTTCTTCATCGCTTTACCTGATAGTATTCATTCTTAGCCTGCGTTTTCTGACCCTTCAAAGTTGTTGTCAGATACTAGAAAGGGATGTTAGAATGCTCAGTAATCATTTACAGTCACTTCAAAATCAAACGTTTAGGGAATTCTTAAGACTCTCTACTCTCTGTTCAGCCCTGCTGGTGTGAACACGGAATAGAGGCTTGAGAACTGCAAAATTAGTATTATACGATGCTATGTCCTGGTTTCTCAGAAATCCCTCTTCTACAGGCAGACGTTCAAGACATTTTAGATTTGGAAGCTCGACCGCTCTTTATCAGTGTGGCGACTAAAACAAGCCAGTGTCTAGGTGTAGATTTTGTATGCTGGCTTTCTTTGCTTGCTTTCGAATAGAATGGGATACTTGAGAAGTTTCCCCTTTTGACTCAAGTTCCTAAGCACGTAACTGAGTTGACGGCATCCTATTTCAGTGTTTTGCTCTGTCTTTGAAAAGTTTTTTCCTCACCTCTAGGACATTTGGATGTAGGTGGAGGAATTTTGCGATATTATGATTACAATTGGGTACAACTTGTGGTTGCTTTAGTCCCCAAAGTGCTAGGTTAGAATGATGAATAGACTTGACTTTCTCCTTTCTCACATCACCGAATGATTTTTGAGTTGCTGTCTAGGCCCTCTTTACCTTCTAGTTGGATGAAGCTGTTGACTGATGGAGTCAATTGGTAGACTTACTGGGGTGGATGCAGGCATCCTCTATATGCCTAGATGAGTGAATGAGTGAAGCAGTCTTTATTCAAGACTGGGAAACCTTCATAATTTATTATCTCAATGTACAATAAATGTTTTCTCTGCATATATGCATTGAGTGTGCCCATTGTTAATGCGTACTCATTTCCTAGAACTCTAATGCTGGAAATAAATTTAGAGGTTGCCCCTACTGAGAAAACAGGTGGCTAGAGAGGTTAAGTGATATGATCAAGGTCATTCCTCCTTTTTAGCTGCACAATGGGCTTCCATCTTGGTCCTGTGTAATAGAAGTACAAACATGTCTCTCTCTGTGCTAAAGACATGTTATTTGCATGCAAAGTAGAACCTGTTAAATGATTTTCAGATGCTTGAGACTTTTTTCTTGTTGAGTGATGTGGAGCTGAGTAGCGATCACACATGTCATTTTCGAACAGCTGTTGAAAAATGCAGAACAGGATTATGCCACGTGCCTCATCGATGGCATCTGGTTACTAGAAAAATACACAATTCCCTGATAGAAGAGGATATCTCTTCCTTTTGGGAGCATTTCCATCCAAAGTGCTACTATCTTAAGCCATTAATTTTAACTGTGCAGCGGTGAAACTCACAGCTGCCCTTTGAGGTCCACACAGAGAGGGTCAAGGATTTTAAATAAAGGGCCCCTTGGAGGTCTTTGTACCCCTAATAACTAGGGTTTTATCATTTGGAATAGGAAGAGCTGTAGTGTTTTCTGTAGTGGGACTTGCTTTTTTTATTTTAGTCTTTGAACATCCCTATGACCCACCCATGGGAAGGACAGGGCTTCTGCTATGGGACAGAGCCTTGAGCAAACAAGCTGTGATATGTTTTCCTCTTTTCTTTTGTTTTAGATTGGGAAATCATTTAAAACTTTTTTACATTAGTCCTTCTTCACCGAGACTTGAAGTCCACTTCATTTACATACATTTTTTAGTCTAATTGTGCATATTCAGACTTTAATTACCAGCCATTTTGTGTGATCATTTTAGCCCTTTTCTTTTATCCAAAAGTAGACTTTTTCTCTGCCTGTAGCTTCCTTGTTGTAGGATCCAAACAGGATTTCCTTGAAAAACATCTGCATTGAGTAACCTCTAAGAGACAGCTGCTGGTTTTGATAGTAACCCTTTGTACTGGGAGAATCCCACAGGATTTGGTGATTTGGTTGCTTCCACAGGCATGTGATTTGAAGAAGGCAAGAGAAAAACTCACCTGAATTTTTTTGTTTTCTTTTGAAGTCTAGATGATTAGATCCTTTGAATTCGTTTTTGTACTTTTATTACTTACCTTCCTCTGTTACTTTGGCCAACAATGGTTAGCATAATGAGCCTCTCAAAGAGTAGCTATTAAGAAATGAAGAATAAATTTAGTTGGCTCTGATTATTCAAATGATTTCATAATAAGCAAAAGTACATTGTCGTTTTTGATGTGGACTACTTGGCCTTGTCCCCGCCTCCCTCCTACAAAGAGTGTTCGATTCTTACGTTACCTTGCAAATAATAGCCATCTCTTCTACACCAGGTCACTTCAGGTGGAACTTTCATCGGCATTGGACGGAAAACACCAGACTGTCAAGGAAATACCAAGTACTTTCGCTGTAAATTCTGCAATTTCACTTATATGGGCAACTCCTCTACTGAACTAGAGCAGCATTTTCTTCAGACTCACCCAAATAAAATCAAAGCGTCTCTCCCCTCCTCTGAGGGCGCAAAAACGTCGGAGAAAAATGCTAACAAATCCATCGCTGCCCTTCGAGCCACTGATTCTGGAGACTTGGGGAAGTGGCAGGACAAAATCACAGTCAAGGCAGGAGATGACACTCCTGTGGGCTACTCAGTGCCCATCAAGCCCCTGGATTCCTCGAGACAGAATGGCACCGAGGCCAGCAGTTACTACTGGTGTAAATTCTGTAGTTTCAGCTGTGAGTCGTCTAGCTCACTTAAACTGCTAGAACATTATGGTAAGCAGCATGCAGGAGCGCAGTCAGGCAGCCTTAATCCAGACCTGAATGATAAACTTTCCAGGGGCTCTGTCATTAATCAGAATGATTTAGCCAAAAGTGCAGATGGGGAGCCAGTGACCAAGACAGACAAGGGTTCTAGTGGGGCTAAGAAGAAGGACTTCTCCAGCAAGGGAGCAGAGGATAATGTGGTAACCAGCTACAATTGTCAGTTCTGCGACTTTCGATATTCCAAAAGCCATGGCCCCGATGTCATTGTCGTGGGGCCACTTCTCCGCCATTATCAGCAGCTCCATAACATTCATAAGTGTACCATTAAACACTGCCCATTCTGTCCCAGAGGCCTTTGCAGCCCAGAAAAGCACCTTGGAGAAATTACTTATCCATTTGCTTGTCGCAAAAGTAATTGTTCCCACTGTGCGCTCCTGCTCTTGCACTTGTCTCCTGGGGCAGCCGGAAGCTCGAGAGTCAAACACCAGTGTCACCAGTGCTCCTTCTCCACGCCTGATGTAGACGTGCTCCTCTTTCATTATGAGAGCGTGCATGAATCCCAAGCATCGGATGTCAAGCAAGAAGCAAATCATCTGCAAGCATCAGATGGGCAGCAGACTGGCAAGGACAGCAAGGAACACTCATGCACCAAGTGTGATTTTATCACCCAGGTGGAAGAAGAGATTTCCAGACACTACAGGTAAGCCACGGCGGGTAAGATGTATCGATAGCAAGAAAATGCTAGAATAATCTAGAATGATGAGCCAAAATTTGTTGGGAATCATTACGGTGACGGGGGCAGTTCTGTATAGGACAGGATCTCATTAAAAATCGTTTATAAAACTGCAAATTATCTTTTGATAGATGTGATCCACATAAATGTTAATTAGGTTTTTTTTTTCAGATACTTTAGTCTTTATCTTTCACACATGTTTGATACAATTTCCTGAGTGGAATGAAAAATTCACAGTGATTCTGGTCATGCTGATGCATTGTCTACTTTTCCACTATTCGATAATTTGTCCTTGCTAAGTGTGGCTCTGTCTTCCATAATTTTGGATGGAGCAGATCCATATGAAAGGACCTACGCTACTAGGTTCTCTTTTCTTTTGCAACTGGGAAACAAGCAGCTTGAGAGCTTGATGCTCATTTTTCTTTTTAAAATGAGATTGGACATTCTACTACCTTTGAAAAACCAAGCATCCTTATTTTACATCCAAAAAGTAATGTGAAGGTGAGAATTTTGTACTATGTGTGACTTGGGGGTTCTGTACACTTGCTCCTCTGAGGTGGTAAAGCTGCTTAAATTATTTCAGATATATAAATAGAGGTGGGCTGTGCTAGTGTTTTCTTTCTACTTTCACCCAATTCTGTTTATAAATGTTTATTTTCCCCACTTCATTTTTGTACTTTCCAGAGATGAATTTAGGATACTTACCTTTATTTCATTTATGTTTTCATCCCATTAAGGATTAATTCCCAAAAACACGTAGTGCCAGATATTAAATATAAAGGAGAAAACAATACAATCATGGAACTTAGAGTTCAGTGGGGAAGATCTCAGATCATTCTAGTGGTGATGAGTGTCATTAAAGGTGAAGCAGACATCGTTGTGTTTAAATATAGTATCAACATAGCCTAATATGGTAGATTAGCAAAAATCTCCCTGAGGAAAGAACATTTAAACTGAGACTTGGTAATAAGCAAGAACTCATTTAGCAAAATCCTCATGGTTTCGAGTGTTTAGATGTTATTTAGTGCATCTCAGGTACTTTCTTCTTATGCTTCTAAGCATCAAAGCGCTTTGTTTACTATATTTAAGTGCTTTTCTATATGCCTGGTTTTCGAATCTCGTTTTTTAATGATCACGCCCCAGGATTTTAAACAGTTCCTCCCATTCGTTTTAAAAGTTGTGTCAGTATGAGTGTGTGAATGTCCTCTCAGTCACCAGTAATGAAGAAGTCACGTCCAGCAATAGGCTAATAATGTTAGATTAATTTGAAGGGCATCCCAGTGTTCACAGTGAATCTCAATGTTCAGAAAACACTTCCTTAAGATTCGCACTGTTTAATTTATAAGGTCAACCCTAGGAAAGAGAGTCCTGGCGTCAAATATGTGTTCACATTTCAGTGGGTGTTTCTGGTTCCTCGGATGTTAGCTGCATGTTAATGTATTTCTGAGACTAGCAGACATTAACGTCTTGCTGAATTTTGCTAGTGTGGATATGAGAGTTTGTGTTCATTATGCATGTACATACGTTAGAAGATGCAAAAATTAGATAAATTTGATATATATATATGTTTTTTTAGAAGAGGCCTTTCTTTAATCATGAGGCTATCAGCCACATCACAGGCACATACACAATCTTCTCTCTCTCCCTCTCCCTGCCCTCCCTCTCTTTGTCAGATCTTATGAACTAGTGATTTTTCTCCGGGAAGCTGAGCCAAGGCAGTCTATGGCTTCAGACCCTGTTTGGAAAATGTTTTCATTTACCTGATTTAAAAAAAAAAGATATAAAGGTTTGAATAAAAATATTACTGAATAATCTTAGGTTGTATTACTATTCAGTCATGAAAGTAAGCTCCAGAGGAAAGAGACTCATTTTGTCCTGTTTGCCACTGTATCTGCATGATTTAGCACAGTGCCAAGCCAAAAGGTGCTCAGTGAATATCTTTAAATAAATGAAATCCTTGTGGGTTTTTGACTTCCGAGCAGTTATGAATAAGCCAAGATCTCTATGGTGGGTTACAATGTAATCTTCTCACTATCATATATGTTCTTGGGACCCTTCTGAGGCTTTATGGTCCCACATCAAATGAAAGTTGTACAATCTGATTGCTAGTCAACCTTTCAGCATTCTACTAGATAAAAAATAATTTGAAGAGCACATGTTCCTGGGATGTGAAAACAGTCTTGAACTTAATCTTAAAATCTTATGTAGTTTGTATAATCTTAGGTCCTTTAAGATGGCGAGTAGTGTGTCGCTGATCTGTTGAAGAGTTCTTGAAGAAATATTTGACATTTGGAGATTTACCATTTTGCAAGTCACAGCTTGGTAGGAGGTATGAAGAAACTCTACTGAAAGATGAGCCACAATAGAGGCTCCGGAGCTGTGGAAGGAAATGCCACGTGGATGTTGAAAACTTGGTCTCTTATCAAAGCATTTTCCCCAAATGCCATTTGAAGATCATTTAAGAGAATAAGTTTATCATATCATGCTAATATCTTTCTAGTTAAATGTATGTTTATTCGTATTGGAAAACATTCATCACAACTTTGTTATCACTGTGGCTTTTGAGTGCTACATATACAAGATTTACAGTATAGTGACAAGGGAGTGTAAATTGAGACTTAGACAGTATGTGAAATCATATAGAATAGTACCAGCTGAAGAAACAGGGTTTCTTTAGAGCCATGAGAGAAAAACTTCAGTGTAGATGCCATTCCATGGGTATTTTCCCAAAGAACCAGGGCTGAAAAAATGTACATAAATAAAAGTGTATGCAGAAATACTAAAATTGCCAGATAACTTTAAGGACAATAAGACAAAACACAAGCTAAGCGGTAAGTTTTAGGAAACCTTATTACAGGGTCAACAAAAAATGTTTCAAAGCGTAAAGGATTTGATCAACAGTAACACATTTTGAAATAAGATTATATGAGTTCTATATCCAACCATTTGAGAATACATGTGCATTCAAGCAGATTTAAAATCCTTATAAAATTGGCGCAGATTAAGCCAAAAAAGAAGCCACATTTCAGAAAAGCAATACTATATAGGACATATCCTTTGAATCAGCTTAATTTAGAGCTCGGTAACAAAAGGTTATGGTTGGATGAAGTTACATGAGAGACATACTAATCAGGAAAAAAGTGACATTACTTAATATATGTCAGAAAGCATAGATGCTAAGACAAACATTAATAAGGGATAAAAAGGTTCAGTACGTCTGCACCCTGGTGGCTTAGTGGTGATGTCTAGGAGCTTTAGCAGGCATAGTCTACATACATCCCAAGGACATGGGTTCACCACCCAGATTCTGGTAGTGGGTAGCTGGGGAAACAATGAACAACTAAATAAAATAAATAAAATGCTGCTTCTTTCTTCCTCTCTCGTCCTGTCTGCACTTTTCCTTAAAAGAAAAAAGCTTCAGTACATTTGACTTTATAAACTAGCTTGGCAAATTTTGGCAATGTTCTCGATGACTGCATAATTTCCCTCCTCAGAAGAAAACTTATTTTATGGATACAGTAGAAAATATATGCAAAATATTCCTAGTAGTATTTTTCGAAAGAGCAAAACAGTCAAAACAGGAATCAATGAAAAACAATAAAACAATGGGAGTAGCAGGGGAGAGTGTGGGGGTGGAGCCCCAGCTATTTGCAAGAGATTAGTTAAATAATTTGGAGCATTTTTATATATTAAATATTATACATTAAATTTTTATATGCTAAATATTATACATTAGTGAATTTAAATAGATGATATTCACCACAGCATGGGTGGATTTTCTAAACATAAAATGACTGAATAAAAATAAATTGAAGAAGACTATATACAGCTAAGTACCATTTTACATAAGTTCAAAAAAATGGTAAAACAGAATTACATGTATATATTCCTATATAAATATCACATACATATATTTCCCTGCATTCACATACATATATTAACTCTAACTCTCTATAAATTTGTTTTTATATACACACACAACCCTATATATTTATTTAGAGAGCATTCTTCAATGTGTGTTTTGTATACAATACAAGCATATGCTATTTTGTTTTGTGTATCGTTAACATTACTTGATACAACTTTTAAGACAAAAAGCCAGTTTTCATCTATACATCTTTCCAATAAATATCTTAACTCACAACTTTCTTACTATATAAAAGCTTTAAAATCATTGCCTACCTACCTGTTGACCAAGGTGTGTGAAAAATGCACACAGCTTTTGGTGGTGTGTGTAGCATCTTTGTATTAGAAGATTAATGAATGCATTTAATTCTTTTTAAAGAGTGTTTGAATCTTGAAGACATGAAACGTGTAATTCAGACTGAAGGAAATAACGCTGTATGCAGTAACGGGTCAAATCATGTAGCCATTGCTTACTCTATCCTAAAAGAGTTCTGTGATAAAGCCTGATTTAGTTCTTCTGTCAGAGCTTCTTTGCTTCATTTTCTCATTGTATAAAATACTGCGTTGGGCAAAGTGAGATTGTTATGTAGGTAGATCCCAAATATTTCATGGAACATACTTGTACTGTATTATTATTTGTTATCTGGAATTCGCTTTTAACTGGGAGGTCTGCGTTTGACCTGGCAGCCCTATGCTAGGGTGATCTACCAAAAGATAGCTTATTTTTTAGCAAGAGAGCAGTGTTCACTATCTAGTAGGCAGGAGAGTATAGAATTTAAATTAGTGCAAGAGATCTATTTGTGGTGTCTTTTAAAGTAGTCAGGCTAATGCAGCCAGTTCTTGCAGTTTTTAAATAATGAGTTTATTCAGAAGGCCATTTAAAAATATACAATCTGCAAAATATCTGTGTACATCTTAACATTTTTCCACTGCTTAATGACTATTAAATTCAGCATCCTGAATATTCTCAGAGAAGTGGTAATTCATTTCTTTGGTTATTAAGCAGATATTTATTGACTGTCTAGTGGTTCTGGATGGTAGTTGGAAGATACAGAGATGTATAGCTTTGATCTTGATCTTAAGTCAATTAAAGATAACTGCGAATTATGACATCACACATGATTTTAATAAAAGGCAATGGAGAAAATATCCACAGAGGAAGACAAGTTTCATAGTAGCTGAGAGGATGCTAGTTTATTCTTGGGTTAAGTCACTTAGGAAGTCTTTATGGATGAGAAGGTGCTTAGTGTGGGTCTTGAAACATGGAAGGAAAATTCCCTTTACCTCTTGAGGTTTTCATAATAATGCTGATAAAATGAAATGAATTTAATAGGTTAAAGAAGAATCCAAACTAATGTAGTTTCACAATAACTAAACTTTTATTTAAAATTTTTTATTTAAAATTTTATTAAAAAATTTTTTTTAAGGAAAGGTGCACGCAGGAATGAAAGTGAGCAGAGACAGGCAGGCCAGAAGGAAGAGAGACGAGGAAGAAACAGTCATTCATTTTTGTTTAGTTGTTCATCTTGGTTGTTCCCCTCCTCCTGATTGGCCTCCGGTCCTTAGGATGTAAGTGGACTTCTCTGGGCCAGAGGCAGTAGACTTAACTACCACTCCACCCGGGTGTGCTCACGAAACATGTTTAGCTGTTCATGTTTATTTCTTGACCCCAGCCCTAGGCCTTGAACCTGGGCTGTATGTGGTCTCAGTTCCCCGAGCCACCAGGGTGTTATTCTTGAATAATGTTTCTTATACAAGGTATCAAACTAATCTATCTTTAATCTTTGGAGCTGTGACTTTATGTTGATTATCTTCTCAGCTTTTGTTAGAGACTGACAAATATCAGAGAATATAGGCAAATTTTTCAGGAACCAACCTGAACAAGTTAATAAATTTGCCTCAGCTACCAAGAACATATATGAAAGCGTAATCCCGAACAAGAACAGTAAACTCTCACACCATGCCCTCTCTGTTTTGTGTGAATGGACTTGTTTGTGCTTTGGGGTCTTATTTTTTGAAATAGGGATGGAAATCTGTACTTCGTGGGATATGTGTGTACATATATATATATATATATATATATATATATATATATATATATATATAGTCTAGCACTAAAAAATATTGGAAGATGATTCTCAATGAAATAAGAAAGATGAAAAGATGAATTACTGTCTTGGGATTAGGCCTGACAACGTCAAATTTGCCTTTTTAATTTATAACGCTGTTAGTGTTGAGTCTCAGAGGTGGGTAATGTTATGTGTGTTTAAGAGGGGAAATGATGCTGCTTATCATGAAGAAATCCTCTGAGATTGTGCTAGGAAGATCTAATTATATATACGGAGAGTTCATTGCAATCCGACACCCATCTTGATATTCTCTCTGACCATGGCTTCATGTTTCTTGTTCCTAAAGTGTGGTCTGGGATTTTTATAAGCAATACAGAATATAGTATCCCACTCCATACTCCCAGTATTAGAAAGTGAATTCTGTAAGATTCCTAGCTGATGTCTGTGCACGCTAGTGTGTGAGAAGCACAGCTCTAGAAGTTAGTACAGATTATTAAAATGTTTATATTGCTTCTAGCTTTTAAAAAAGTTATGATAGTCATTTCAAAATATTTCCTGTTTGTTATTTAAAACTGACATTATAGGGAGAAAGAAGTCCTTCAGGTCTTACAATACTGTGCAGTCAATTCCCTTTTCTGTTTCCCTTAGTAACTTTCAATGGCTTGATTGAGCCGTTTAGCTATTTACTGCTTAATTACCAAGCTTTACTCTTTTTATTAATAGTAGAATTTTAAGTTCTGTATAACCAGCATAGAAAGGGCATGACCTGTGTTTTGTTTATGTAGTGGTGTGTGTTTCGGGGTGGGAGCGTACGTGATGAGCGTGTTCATTAAATCACTTTATAATCAGATGTATCTACGAATTCAGTTTTCCAAAACTGGGGCCTGTGTTGGTGTCCCTAGATCTTGTTAAAAGTTCAGATTTTCAGGTTGTGCCCAGAGGATTCTGATTCAGTCGGGCAGCAGAGAGGCCTGGTCATAAAGGCTGCTGACGCGTCACCTCATGGCACGTGGACTTTCGCCAGCTGTTGCTATACTCCATCTCTTTTCCAACACTTAGAAGATCTTAGGTTTTCCCTGTCTTTTTCCCAGGTTTCCATTTTCATATTGTCAGTAAGTTAATTTATTTTATTTTTGAGCGAAAAACCTAAGTGGCAGAAGGTGCAAAATTAGAACATTGTTCTGGGTAATAGAGACAAAATGGACACGTTTCTGTTTCTCCGTTTTACTGTCTATAAAATGGGCTTTATAGGTCAGTGAAATGTGAGATCATTTATGTGTGAGTGCTTTGAACTCTTCAAAAGAAAAAGTGTGTGAATTGAGCTTGTTATTACAACTATATTTTAATATGCTTCCTGTTAAAATGTGTTTCCCTTTCAACATAAAACCTGATTCTCACTAAAAACTTACCCTTTTTTGCCTTCTACCCATCCCCATTGCTGTCTGCATTCTGGTTCGGTGTTTGTCTTATGGAAGGTCTGCCTAGGTCAGTTTGGATCAAGAGCAGGTCAGAGCAGGTTGGGTGGAGAATCTCTGTGGTCAGGGAATTGTCCCCTTAGGATAGAGGCCCAGACACCTTATCACAGAGTGTGGTTCAGTGTCAGGAATCCACTGTGTAGGTCTCAAGCAGGGCTTTGTATATTGGGAGAACGTATCAGTAAAATAGAATGTGTAAAGGTTGGATGCTTTCATCTTTACTTGGTGAAGGGGTAGAACGACTTGGGACATTTCTAGAGTCTAAAATAAATAAATATTGAAGGAACAAAGTTATTTAGATGTATCGCTAGTTATATTATGGTTCTAAACCACATTTTGAATACATTCACAAGGTCTCTTTGGGTCCCCACATCTTAAGAAAGCACTGGTAATGCCCTTTCTATCTTTGTTATTCTGAATCTTACAATTTGGGATCTGGTTGATATTAAGGAAAAGAGAGTAAAGCTTGACAATTAAGCCTCAAACTACTAGACTGCTCAGTCTGTCTGGCTACTGAACACCACATAAGCAAAGCAGAAAAGGCAGAATATATTCCACTGGTTAGCGTACCTGGAGGAATGGAAAGGAATGATAGGAACATACCGCGTGGTAAGTTTAAACTTTGCCCGAAGAGCACAGAATGCAGATGCACATAGAGGAGAGAGATTTCATTCAATTTTAGGCTGCATACTGGTTACCATAGCTTTTTAACTCACTATAAGTCTCATTTACTTAATATTCACCAGAACCCTTTCAAGAGTCACTATTAGTTTCATTTTGCAGATGAAGAGACTGAGGCAGGCTCTTTACAGTATCCAAAGTCACATATTTTGTAGTAAAATACAGAGCCAGGACTAAAACTCAAGCATTCTGCTTCCAAAATCTGTGCGCTCCAGTGGATTAAAATGTTTCTTCTGTGAGTACTTCTACTCTGACACTTTAAAATAATTTTGTCTTACGGTGTTCTAGAATCTTATATTTTTTCTCTTATATGTCATACTTTCTCCTTGTTGTGTTAGTAATCTTTATTCTTGAAGTATTACTAATCTTTGCTTTTTGAAGTAACATCGCTGTACTCCTTTAGAATTTTTTGTATGAGAGCCCCCAGTTTAGGTAGAAGTCAGTGACAACTTATAATCTTCATTGACGGGTAGGGATTCTATACAGATTTCAGACAGAGACTTCGCCATGCTGAGAAAAAACATAAATTCAATGCCACAGTGGGTGATGAGCTCAGGAGAACTGTCTCTAGGTGAAAATCTGTTGGGATTTGTGAATGTGCTTCCTGGAGTTTATTTTTAGTATTCATGGTTCATGTGGTATATGCATGTGGTTTATCTTTAGTAAGGGTGTGTCCTGGTAAGTTTTGAGCTTTAATCATTCAGATCAATAGTTTTATCTGTACAATCAAGCTTTATAAATATGATAATTAGTGGTTCACTTTTGAGTTTAGGAGCGTATCTTACGTGAGTGTAGTTTGAATAAGAAAGCTGTGTGAGTGAGGTCTCTAGAAGTTGGAAGTCTTAGGTTTCAAAACTCCTCTGTGGTTCTTTACAGTCTCAGTCCATTGTGGGGGTTTTCTGGCTTGCCACTGGTGCAGTATTTTTATCCTTGGTCATAGACATCTCTCTGAAGCTTAGACTTTCTGCTGGAGAAAATTTAATTTTAATATTGTATTTTTATGAGGAATACAGCCTCAAATCATTTACCTTTTATTTTATCTGTAATACTTAACCAATGATGAAGAACAGAAAAGATTGAGCCTAATCTAATAGTGAAAGAGATAAATATTCCATTTATCCAACAAAATATAAGTTTTGGTGATAAGAAGGTAATCATATGCTCTCAACAAATATTGACTGATATTTAGGTACTTGTCTTCATATCTTTGAATTTACTTCCATAAAATAGGAACATTCTTTTGGACGTACCCTCCTCTCCCCCTCACTCCTCCCCCTTCTTCTCCCCTCCTCC